>WAAF01021192.1:37566-75124 GCA_013400475.1 Tricholaema leucomelas
CCAGCCCAGGATGCCATTGGCTCTGCTGCCCACCTGGGCACACTGCTGCCTCATCTTCAGCTACTCTCTACCAGTACCCCCAGCTCCCTTTCCTCCTGGCTGCTCTCCAGTTGGTGTTTCACTGGGATACAGAGCCCTCTCTTTCCCATACAACACTTTCTCAGCCTTCAGCAGGAGCACAGAGTCTTCAGCCTTCCTAGGAAGTAGAAACTTCTCTCCCTAAAGAGAACTGCATTTGATCTAACCTGACCTAATAAACTCCCAAGCTACTGGCAAAGCAAATGCACAAGTCCCAGCATTTCCTTTCCTGTGCTAAGCAGAGACAGCACAAGTCCAAGGCACTCCTCACCAGCATTGCCTCTGTAATTCCCCACTGACAGTTTGTATCTGTCCCTGCTGGAGGCAATCTGGAAGACAGCATAAACAGATTTACTGGCTGCCTGCAAACCCACCCAGAGCTCGTAGCAGACCAGGCTGCTGCTTGTGAGGTTGTGCAACTTGTCAAGAGCTAGAAGAAAACCAAAATTAATAAATTACTCTTAAGAAAGGGGAAGCCTGCTCTCCTCTGCAGTCCTAGACTCCTCTCATCCTGGGGCCATTTGGGTAAAATCAGCTATTTCCTGCCTCACTCCTTCTCTGCTTGATGCTCTCATGACATTTTGCCAAGTCTATGCTGTCTTATCTTATTTTCTGGACAGAGACCACAGCATCAGAAAAAAAACAAACAGCTTAAACCAGCACAAGACTGGCTCTAGTGCAATGCTGTTTTTCCCAGAGCATTTAAAGACCTTTGCTCCAAAGAGCTTGACCTATTTAGTGCTGGATTCTCTGATTCAGAGAGTTCACTAACACAGCAAGACAGACAAAAAAATGGCTGAGTTCTGTCTAGCATCCTGCTCTTTGCATTTTCTCAAATTCAACTTCTTCATCCTTCCTCTCAGGAACACACAAACCTGAAAGAAACCTTCCCAGAATCTGTTTTGTTCTGGGACTGCTCCAAAGGCCAAAGATGTTGATGGCCTTTGGAAATCTCTCAGTGCTTCATTGGCACTTCTAGGGAAGATACAACAGCTGAGAGTTTAAGACTGCAGGCTGGAGGAGTGGAGTATTTCAGAATTGAGGTGCTCCTACAAAGCTCCTCTTCAGTTCCTCACTGGTCACACCCATGTACTGTACCAAGCCAGAATTCCCCAGGGGGATCTCCAAAGCCTTCCACATACTTTCAGCGCTTGTAGAAATCCAACATCTCTCTTGAATTGAGGAGCCCAGAACTGGACACAGCACTCAAGCTGTGGCCTGACCAGTGCTGAGTACAGGGGAAGAATAACCTTTGTCTTGGTTATTCTTTCTACTGGCCACACTGCTCCTGAGCCAGCCCAGGATGCCATTGGCTCTCTTGGCCACCTGGGCACACTGCTGGCTCATCTTCAGCTCCTCTCTACCAGCACCCCCAGGTCCCTCTCTGCCTGGCTGCTCTCAGCCACTCTGTCTGCAGCCTGTAGTGCTGCTTAGGGTTGTTGTGGCCAAATGTTGTGGAGGGCCCATAGGCCCGAAAAATAGGCTCATTCTATGCCTCACTTTGCTTTGCATGCCCAGGCATGTTCCTCCCCAAACCAGGGGTAAACACATTAAAAGGCATAAAAGGTACAAAAGGCCAAGGCGCCACGGTGTCTGCNCTCCTCTTCAGTTCCTCACTGGTCACACCCATGTACTGTACCAAGCCAGAATTCCCCAGGGGGATCTCCAAAGCCTTCCACATACTTTCAGCGCTTGTAGAAATCCAACATCTCTCTTGAATTGAGGAGCCCAGAACTGGACACAGCACTCAAGCTGTGGCCTGACCAGTGCTGAGTACAGGGGAAGAATAACCTTTGTCTTGGTTATTCTTTCTACTGGCCACACTGCTCCTGAGCCAGCCCAGGATGCCATTGGCTCTCTTGGCCACCTGGGCACACTGCTGGCTCATCTTCAGCTCCTCTCTACCAGCACCCCCAGGTCCCTCTCTGCCTGGCTGCTCTCAGCCACTCTGTCCACAGCCTGTAGTGCTGCTTAGGGTTGTTGTGGCCAAAGTGCAGAACCCTGCACTTGGCCTTGTTAAGCATCAAGAGCAAGAAGAGGAGTCTGTCTTTGTAAAGGTGACAGCACCAGCGAACAGGGACTTTCATTTCTCTGCCTTTCACACTTTGCCCATAGCTGGCAAGCTTTGTGGGCACCGGCACAGTGTAGGAGGCTCCCACAGCAAGCTGGGGAGAGATTTTGTTTCATTTGCTGCCATTTAAGTGTCCATTTCCCAACCTGGGCAGCTACCCAGCACCACCAGAATATTTAAACAGCTGTGCCCTGCCATGGCTAGGATGGTGCAGAGAGATCTCCAGCATAGCATCATCTCTCTGCCCACTGGCAGCTCACCAGCAGGCCTTGTCCCATACTTGGCCAGCAAGGTTTGCCAGCAGCACAATCTCCACTCACACTATGCCATTGTGTTTCCAAGCCTCCAGATGGTGGGGCTGAGAAAGGACACCTAGCCAGGAGACATCACTGGTTTGCTAGATGGTTTGCTTGCAGTCACGTAGTGCCTCAGTAGAATGTGAACTCCATCTCTGACCTCCACCAGTAAGCACAAGAGCTGCAAAGCATAGGCAATAAAACACCAAAGGCCAATTCCTACCTGTTGAGAAGGTACTTTCTGTCTTTCTGCTCTGGCCCTGCTAGGCTATCACAAAGACAGTATCCTCTACTCCTTGTTCCAGTTCTTCCAGCACAAACTGTCGCTCGCCAGGACCCAGCTGTACTTCCTGCCAAATAAAACAGATCAAAGGTTGAGCCAACTCTGAACAGCATTTAGCTTTTCTAGACCACAGTGCCTCATACTCCATACAGATTTCTGGCCTTCACTTGCCAAGCTCAGACAGGCACAATCACTGTATATCCTTGGAAAATGGAGCTCATCTCCTCAGAAGGAAGATCTGGGTTAAGGTCTCAAACACTGAAGTAATCCTACCCCTGGTGAGTTCTGCCCTTCTAAGTAGTAAGTCAGAAAAGTGATGAAGCAAAGATGTTTCCTCCTCTGAAACACCTGCAAAGAAAGGACAGGTTGAGCAGAGGCAAGGAGGATGGGGCTGAGATCTGTTGGTGTGCTAGTTGGAGCCTAGCTGGGCTATTTTGGTGAGAAGAATTTAGGCTTCTCACCAGCTTTGTCACATCTCCCTGAGAAGTCTCCATTAGGCTCATTCCCAGATTCATGCTTCAGCCTTCTTTAGTAAGTGCAGAGGTACAAAGAAACCCACAGTTTCATCTGTGCCCCTTCACTGACCTCAAAGCCTTAGTCAGACTTCTCCTATGCAGTCAGACTAACCAAATTCAGCACAAGGAGAGGAGAGAATTATCTTTCAGCAATGCCAGCTCATAGCAGCTGTCCAAAAGCATCTTATGAGCTGCAGTGCTTCCCTGAGGATAAAAGCAATTTCTAAAGCTTGGCTGGGAATAACACTAATGGAAGTGGCCTCTCCCTAATTTTCATCCTGTACTTGCTGCTCTATTCTATATACTTTGGGAACATCTCAAGGAAAACAATTTGAGGAGTAAGACTGGTCCAGCTTTCAGGTTTCAGACAAAAGGTTCCTGGTGGGCAGTGCTGACCCTCAGGAAAGAGTGCTCCAACTCTGAAGTATGCCCAAGTGTATTGCAAACTGAGTAGTTCATCTCAATTCCCTGCTATTCCACAAACCTCTCAGGGGGATTGGGAGGTTATTGTCCATTGGTTCAGTGCCCATCCATATAACCAGGCTGCAACACTCCCCAGACCTTGAAGAGTGCAACGAGGGTAAGCATAGCAACACTTAAAATGCATCAGTGAAATACTACAGTAGGGGAAAGGCTGTGGAGAAGAACAAGGCCAAGGTATGTCTGTCTTAAACAAGTGGCTTCTCCCAGGAAATGCTGCACTCCTAATGTGCAGGGTTTCTGCTTAAAGAGATCCAAGACAGAGAAGAAGAAATCAAACACTGCTTTGCTGAGACCCCCACCTGCACTACTGGGGCCAGCTTTGGAGTCCTCAGCCCAGCAGAGATATAGACCTATTGGAGTGGGGCCAGAGGAGGTCACAACGATGATGTGAGGGCTGGAAGTCCTCTGCTGTGAAGCAAGGCTGAGAGAGTTGGGGTTGTTCAGCCTGGAAAAGAGAAGGTTCCAGGGAGACCTTCTGAAGGTCTTTCCATGCTTGAAGAGGCAGACAAGAAAGGTGAGGACACACTTTTTAGCACAACCTGTTGTGACAGGACAAGGGGTGATGGTTTGAAAATGAAGAGGGAAATTCAGACTACAGACAAGAAACAGCAATGTGCCCTTGTGGCCAAGAAGGCCAATGGGATCCTGGGGTGTGTTAAGAAGACTGCGTCCAGCAGATCAAGGGAGGTTCTCCTCCCCCTCTACTCTGCCCTGCTCAGACCTCATCTTGAATACTGCCTTCAGTTTTGGGCTCCCCAGTTGAAAAGGGACAGGGATCTGCTGGAGAGGGTCCAGCAGAGGGCTATGAGGATGATGAGGGGACAGGAGGGCATGGCTGATGAGGAGAGGGGGAGGGACCTGGGGCTTTTTAGCCTGGAGAAAAGAAGACTGAGAGGGGATTTAATCAATGTTTATAAACATCTGAGGGCAGGTCAGGAGTGGGGCACAGGCTCTGCTCACTGCTCCCTGGGATAGGACAAGGAGCAATGGGTGTAAGCTGCAGCACAGGAGGTTCCACCTCAACACAAGGGGGAACTTCTTCACTGTAAGGGTCCCAGAGCACTGGAATAGGCTCCCCAGAGAGGTCTTCTCTGGAGCCTTTCAAGGCCTGTCTGGATGTGTTCCTCTGTGATCTGTTCTAGATTGTGTGGTCCTGTTCTGGCAGGGGGTTGGACTCGATGATCTCCTTGTGTCCCTTCCAACCCCTAACATCCTGTGATGCAAAACCCTTCTCCGAGTTGCTCATCACACGTATAGCTCCCGCTGGGCAGGAGAGGGAGCTAAAGGGTACCAAATCCTCCATGAGACGGAAGGGATGGGATAGGGCGAGCTACAGTTTGACATTACAGCACAGCAGCTCCTTGCCACAGCCAGTTTTACTCGCCTTGAGCAAGAAAACGTGTGTTTTGACTCAGAAGCTGTACTATCGCAGTAGAAGTGACCTTACTTTTGAAAACATAACACACATAAAAGATTACATGGGAATGTTGTGTGCAGGTACTGCAAGAAATATCCCTACAGCAACAAAATGAGGGGACACAGTCTCAATTTGTGCCAGGGGAAGTCTAAGCTGGATGATAGGAGGAAGTGTCCAGTTCTGGGCCCCTCAATTTAAGAAGGACATAGAGATGCTTGAATGTGTCCAGAGAAGGGCAATGAGGCTGGTGAGAGGCCTTGAGCACAGCCCTACAAGGAGAGGCTGAGGGAGCTGAGGTTGTTTAGTCTGGAGAAGAGGAGGCTCAGGGCAGACCTTATTGCTGTCTACAACTACCTGAGGGGTGGTTGTAGCCAGAAGGAGGTTGCTCTCTTCTCTCAGGCAGCCAGCACCAGAACAAGGGGACACAGCCTCAAGCTACTCCAGGGGAAATTTAGGCTTGAGGTGAGGAGAAAGTTCTTCACTGAGAGAGTCATTGGCTACTGGAATGGGCTGCCCAGGGAGGTGGTGGAGTCGCCATCCCTGGAGCTGTTCAAGGCAGGATTGGACGTGGCACTTGGTGCCATGGTCTAGCCTTGAGCTCTGTGGTAACAGGTTGCACTTGATGATCTATGAGGTCTCTTCCAACCTTGGTGATAACTGTGATGTTGTTGGCAGAGAGAGTGATTGGCATTGGAATGGGCTGCCCAGGGAGGTGGTGGAGTCACTGTCCCTGGAGGTGTTGAAGCAAAGCCTGGCTGAGGCACTTAGTGCCGTGGTCTGATTGATTGGCCAGGGCTGGGTGCTAGGTTGGACTGGATCATCTTGGAGGTTTCTTCCAACCTGGTTGATTCTATGATTCACCTGGAGCTTCACATGACCTCAGAGGCTAGCCACCACCTGCTAGTGACAATGCCAGACTGCAGTAAGACAAGGCAAGGCACTGATCCATCTTCAGACAGAGGCCTTAGAAGTAAAATATTAAGTAGATATACAAGGAGAAATGAGTGTGCAGAAGAAGGTCCAACTGAAATGTGAGGCCATGTCAGATCCAAATGTTTATAAATCCTAATAGAGACCTCATTATACCAGTTCCTTCAGAACACAGAATCATAGAATCAACCAGGTTGGAAGACACCTCCAAGATGATCCAGTCCAACCTAGCACCCAGGAGCCCTAGCTAACATTGATTTAGTGAGGCAAAGAAAGGTATGAGGGACTGAGATAGCACCAACACCCTGCCCCCCTTTATCAGCCTTTCCCACACACATCTCTCATGGAGCTGTGAGGAGCTGTAACTTCTCCAACTTATGAATGAGGAAGAAATTAGTAAGGATCAGTCAAATGCTTAATTAGGAAGCTCAGCCAGTCATCTACATTTCAGTTGGTCCATTGTCTCAAGCCAGTCCATGCTGAAGAAGAGGGTATGGAGAAGAGGTCTTATGAGGGAAGTGGAGTTGTTTAATCTGGAGAAAAGGAGAATAAAAGGAGACCTTTCTTTCTACAACTACCTACAAAGGAGGCTGGAGCCAGTTCTGGGTCAGTCTCTTTTGCCAAGGAATAAGTGATAGGATGAAAGAAGATGGCCTCAAGTTGCACCAGGGGATGTTTAAGTCGAACATTAGAAGAAAATTCTTCCCTGAAAAGGTTCCCAAACACTGGAACAGGCTCCCCAGGGAGGAGGTTGAATCCCCATCCCTGTAGGTGCTGAAGAAATACAGAGATGTGGAATGATGCTGAGGGAGATTGTTATAGCACCAGACTTGGTAGAGCTAGAGAAAGGTTAGACTATGACCTTAAAAGGTCTTTTCCAACCAAAGCAATCCCATTTTTTCCACTCATAGTGGTGACTGGCTTGGAAGTTGCCAGGGAGTTAAGGAGTTAAATGCACTGCATGTGCATAGAGGTACAGCCCATACCCAGCTGCAGCGCAATGATGACTAAAGAACAAGCTTCATTTTCATATCACACAAGAAAACCATTCACTTGCTTCTTCTTCTGATGGGTGAACACCTTCCACTGCTCTAGCTGAGCTGTGATTATTCAGAGGCTGGTTCCCACTATGCTCCACTCTAGGCTGACACAAACCACTCTCAGAATCTTTCATTAAAATGAGAAGGAATGCAATTTCATCTCCCAAAAGCCAGGAGATTAGCACATGCAAGTGGAAAATCACAGCTTCCACCATAGTTGATGTGTGGTAAACCAGAGTGCAGTTTAAGCTGGTATGGGGGAAATTACAGCGTGGCTGTCAGGTGGTTCTGAGTTTGTGCCCTTGAGTTCAGAGCCTGCAGCAAAATAAGCCACAATTAAGAACAACTGTTCTACTGTTCCAGTGATGTGGGAGGCATCTGCTGGTCCTTTGTTACTCAGGCTGCTAAGATGTATTTAGTACTTCAGTGAAGGATCAAGAGAAAACAACTCAAAAACCAGCAATGTGCCCTCACAGCCAAGGTGGCCACTGGCATCCTGGGCTGCACTACGAAGTGTGGCCAGCAGATCAAGGGAGGTTCTCCAGTCACTATGTGTTGCCTTCATCTGGAATACAGCATCCAATTCTTAGCTTCCCAGTTCAAGGAGGACAGGAAACTACTGGAGAGAGTCCAGGATAAAGCTACTAAGATGAGGAAAAGCTACCTTATAAGGAAAGGCTGAGACAGATGGAGCTGTGTACCCTGGAGAACAGAAGACTGAGAGGGGAGAATCTCATTAATGTTAAGAAGTATCTAAAGGGTGGGTGTCAGGAAGATGGACCCAGGCTCTACTAAGTGGTGCCCAGTGGCAATGGCCACAAACTGAATCTCAGAAGCTTCCCTGTAAATATAAGGAAAAATCTTTGCTGTGAGGGTGCTGGAGCCCTGTGGGAGGCTGTCCAGAGAGGTTGTGGAGTCTCCTCTGAAGAGATTCCAAACCTCCCAGGACATTGTGATCCTAGACCACACACTGCAGGTGACCCTGCCTTAGCAGGAAGGTTGGACTCCAGATTATAGAATCAACCAGGTTGGAAGAGACCTCCAAGATCATCCAGGCCAACCTAGCACCCAGCCCTGGCCAATCAACCAGACCATGGCACTAAGTGCCTCAGCCAGGCTTTGCTTCAACACCTTCAGGGACAGCAATTCCACCACCTCCCTGGGCAGCCCATTCCAATGCCAATCACTCTCTCTGACAACAACTTCCTCCTAACATCCAGCCTAGAACTGCCCTGCCACANTTCACCCTAAAGATCATCTAGTTCCAAACCCCTTGCCATGAGCAAGGAGACCTTCCACTAGACCAGGTCACTCAAGGCCTCATCCCACCTCAGCTTGAATAGTTCCAGGGAGGGGGCATCCACAACCTCCCTGGACAACCTGTTCCAATGTCTCACCACCCTCACTGTAATGAATTTCTTCCCAATATCCAGTATAAATCTCCCCTCTTTCAGCTTAAAGCCATGCCCCTTTGTCCTATCATTACAAGCCCTTGTAAAAGCCCTTCCCCAGCTGGTTTATAGGCCCCTTAGATGAAACTCTCTACTTTCATTCCACAGGAAGAGCTTGCAAAATACCTGCCTCACCTTGCATGGGTACCAGCTTGAGCATTACCTTCTCACTTGCCCTTCTCACAGCATCATCCTTCCACTCACAGGCTCACAGGATGTTAGGGGTTGGAAGGGACCCAAGGAGATCTTTGAGTCCAACCCCCCTGCCAGAGCAGGGCCACACAATCTAAAACAGATCACAATGGAACACATCCAGACAGGATTTGAAATTCTCCATGGAAGGAGACTCCACAACCTCTCTGGGGAGCCTGTTCCAGTGCTCTGGGACCCTTACAGTGAAGAAGTTCCCCCTTGTGTTGAGCTGGAACCTCTTCTGCTGTAACTTACTCATCTCCAGCATCAACCATTTGTTGCTCCTTTCTTTCTGCCCACTCTGCAGACCTGTCTGACAGACTCCCCCAATGTTTCTGCTATGTTGGGTGATGAATCAGAGTTTGGTGGTAGCTTTGCAATAGCTGGCATTTGTCTCAGTCATAGCTCCTAAATTCCAAGGGTTACATAAGAACGTGAGCAGGATTACTGATCATGGCTTTCCTTTTTTTGTCTCCTGTTTGAGAAGTTCTGCAGCCCCCAAGTCTGTGAAGAACAGCTTGAAAACTCAAGCCAAGGATGTTCCAAATAATCACAGAGAAGCAGCCTTACAATGGCAGCATGGAGGTTGTTATTTTAAATCCCTTTTCCTTTAATAATTTGCATGACAACTTGAAGCATGGCAGATCTGCTTTGGGATTTTTCAGCCTTCAGATGCTGCACACCCACCCAAGGGAGATGGATTTCAGAGTTTCCAGAATTTTACAGATAGAATGAGACTTCAAAATTGTTCCAAGCTTTCCTTTGCCATATAACAGCTTTAAATATTTCTGGCAGGCTTCTTTGGAAAGTAACAAGAAAGGTTTAGGTTGAAAGGGACCTTAGAGATCATTTCCTCCAACCTTACAACCATGGGCAGGGATATTCCCCAACTAAGCTGCTCAGGACATCATCCTGCCTGGCCTTGGACATCCTCAGGGAGGAGGCATCAACAACCTCTCTGGGCAGCCTCCTCTAGAGTCTCACACCCTCATACTGAAGAACTTCTTTCTATGATCCAGTCTAACTCTGCTCTCCAAGTTAATCATGCAAATGTAGGATTGCTATAACCTAGTGCCTTCCACACTAGATATAGAATAGAACAGAATCAACCAGGCTGGAAGTGACCTCCAAGATCATCCAGTCCAATCTAGCACCCAGTCCTATCCAGTCAACCAGACCATAGCTCTAAATGCCTCATCCAGGCTTTTCCTGAACACCCCCAGGGACAGTGACTCCACCACCTCCCTGGGCAGCCCATTCCAATGCCAATCACTCTCTCTGCCAACAACTTCCTCCTAACATCCAGCCTAGACCTCCCCTGCCACAACTTCAGACTCTGTCCCCTTGTCCTGTTCCCTCAGTTTCAAACCATTCCCCCTGGTCCTATTGTTAGACACCCTTAGGGAACTTCCCTCACCAGCCCTTCTGCAGGGTCCCTTCAGGCACTGAAGGCAGCTCCAAGGGATGACAGATGCCAAGCTTAGAAATTGTACTGGAAAACAACTGGGAACACTTTGCTTAGCAAAAGGCACAGTTATATCAGACTTTTATGTCTTGAGTGTCCAGACTTCTGTAACTATGACCTGCAGTCAGTTCCACAGTGAATTAGAACCACTAGGAGAGTTCATTTTGGTGCCTGGAGCCTCAACACTCACAAGGCAGTGATGAAATACAGGGAGAGTTCATAGAAGCTGCACAGAAAAATAAAGGCAGACTTCTATGAACTTCTAAGTGTTTGGAGGCAGCAGTAAATCAAAGTTTCCAGATCTGCTATACCATTCAGGCTGGGAATGGCTAGGCTCCTTGCAACAGGAAAATCACAGTCAAGTAACAGTAGAACCTGCCAGGCCTTCTGAGCTGAATCATTGAATTGTTTTAATTGGAAAAGCCCTTTAAGATCAAGTTCAACAATTATCTAACTCTACCAAGGCTAGGTCTAAGTCATGCCCCCAGGGGCCTGGAACACAAACCCTATGAGGAGAGGCTGAAGGAGCTGGGGTTGTTTAGCCTGGAGAAGAGGAGGCTCAAGGCAGACCTCATTGCTGGCTACAAGTATCTGAAGGGAGGTTGTAGTCAGGTGGGGTTGGGCTCTTCTCCCAGGCAACCAGCAACAGAACAAGGGGACAGAGTCTCAAGTTGTGCTGGGGGAAGTATAGGCTGGATGTTAGGAGGAAGTTGTTGGCAGAGAGAGTGATTGGCACTGGAATGGGCTGCCCAGGGAGGTGGTGGAGTCACCATCCCTGGGGGTGTTCAAGAAAAGTCTGGATGAGGCACTTAGTGCCATGGTCTGGTTGACTGGACAGGGCTGGGTGCTAGGTTGGACTGGATGATCTTGGAGGTCTCTTCCAACCTGCTTGATTCTATGATTCTAAGTTAATTATCCACATCAATCATAGGGTCCCAGCTGACAGCCAGAGAAATCTCTGTGGAGTTCAGCAGCTGCAGGCTCTGAGGAGCAAGCACTAGAACAGACAAAGCAACCACTGCAGTGAGAAAGAAGAAGACAAGAAATGTTTTTAAACCTATTTTGAATACAGAAGGAATGCAAAACTTGGAACTCCTCTCCTGTAGTCATCACGGATTTGCTCATTTCTTTCTGTTTGACAGCATATCATTAAATACAAATAGATACTGCAGTCAGTAACAAATACAATCATTTCCTGGATGACTCCTTCCAGCTTGGCATGTGGAAAATCACTCATAATGCCATCCCTTCCAAAGCCAAAGCCTTCCTGTATCACAGAGTGATTTCTATATGCCAGCTGGTAGCCATCACTGGGCAACACAGGTTCTCCATGGCAGAGGAAGAAAACTGAGGTTTTATACTTATAGAAACTCACACCTGCTGCCTGGAGGAGGGAAATCTGCTGCATATAATAAATTTCAGGACACCAACAGCGCCTTCAGCATTTTGCTACAAGACAGCTCATCAGTGTCTTGAAGCAGCCCTTGAAAGCAGTCAATGCAGAACATCTATCAGAAAGCTTATGTGATTTTAATTACAAGTAAGCACATCATAGGCTGATCAAACCAGCTGTATTTCATTAGCAAGGCACTAATCAACAGCAGAAACCTGTAAAAAGGCACATGTCAGCAATGTTAGGTCAGATAACATCCACAGAGTCTTCTCTCTTGAAAGGCAGCATTCATTTCCTGGCGTAGTTCACAGCTCCCACTAAATTCCACCCTCAATAGGTGCAATTGATGAAAACGTTGTGCAAAGTGTGAGAACATCCATCCTACCTCTGCTAGAGATAGAGAAGCTGGATTTGAATAATCCAGCTGTGCAGGAAAAAAAAATAAAGAACCATAGTACATGTGGTGGGGTTCATCTCTTGTCTAAGCATAGATCAGAAAAGGGTTATGCCTCCCTCTCTGAAGAGATGGGGCACAAGAAACCAACTTTGGGTGATGCCTGGGTCAGTTGGTATTTCCAAGCAAGGCATCTTTTGATGGGCATATGCACCAAAGCCAATGGGAAGAGCTATCATCAGGCTGAGTGCTAGGCCCTTGTGATGGTTTGGGTGTTCCCTGCCCCCCACACTTTAGAAATTACCCAGACTAGACTCAGTCAGCTCTGGAAATTTGAGTGAAGCTTATATTTACAGCTGGCACAATTTACAAGCAGATATTTACAGTGTATACAGTTATAGACAGAAATAGACAAGGTAAAAAGGTAATACAGAAACACAACTCCCCTCCCAGAAACCTGAGTCCCCAGGAGGGGCTCTCAACCACCCCCTCACCTTCCCCCTACCCCTCTCAACCTTACCCCAGGCCCAAGGAAGAATGGAGGTTCGGCCAAAGGGATTAAGAAGCAAAGGTGAATCAGCCAAGCAAATGGAGGGTGAGGTTAGAGAGCAAGATGGAGTTCAGACAGCAGCCTCAGCTTCGCAGCAGGCAAAGAGCCGAGAACAAAGAGAGGAAGCAAGTGACCTAATCTTTGTTTTGCCTTTCTTCTTTACACATCTCAGCAAGACTGTGAGGGAAGTAGACCTCACCATTGTTTTCATTTCACAGCCTATGATCTAGTTCTTCTCACCAAAACATTCTAGCTAGGCTCAAACTAGCACAGCCCTACACTTGGGTCATAGAATCAATCAGGTCAGAAGAGACCTCCAACATCATCCAGTCCAACCTAGCACCCAGCCCTATCCAATCAACTAGAGCATGGCATTAAGTGCCCCATCCACACCTCCTCCTAGCTTGGTGTCATCTGCAAACTTACTGATGCTAGACTCAACCCCCTCATCCAAATCATCAATAAAGATATCAAACAGGACTGTGCCCAGTACTGATCCCTGGGGCACAGCACTAGTGACAGCTGCCAACTGGATGTGGCACCATTCACCACCGCTCTCTGGGCCCAGATCTCCAGCCAGTTCTTGACCTGTATCGGAGTGAATCTGTCCAATCCACCAGCTGCCAGCTTGTCAAAACAACTCCCTGCAATGCACCAGGATTGTGGAAAAGTGGCTGGAAAACTGCCTGGTGGAAAAGGACCTAGAGGTACTGGTTGACAGCTGGCTGAATATAAGCCAATGTGTGCCCAAGGTGGCCACCAGCATTCTGGCCTGTATCAGTGCCAAGGGTTGAGTTTAATCTGCTGATGTATGTTCAATACCATGCTGCCATCGTGCCAACTTCGAAGTTAAAGTGCTGGCAGGAGCAAAGCATCGTGGTGCTTGAAGCTCAGACTGTGTCATGAGAGCCCTCCTGTTCCAGTTGTTGCTTTCACCTCCTGGTTTTTGGGGTGTTGGTCTTGTCCCTTGAGCTGGCTTCTGAATGCTTGAGTAGAGGGAATTGCTTTATCACTGGCTTCTGCTGCTGCTCTTGCTGAGGTAACTGTGCAGCATAGGATCTCATTCAACTCTTTAGCTCAGCTCAGAGATGTTTTGTATTACTTTCCCTCCCCTCTGCGTGTGGGGTGGGGGTGCTTGTGAGAGCAGGTTGTGGTATCACAGTATCACCAAGCAACCTTCCTGAAGAGACCTCATAGATCATCAAGTCCAACCCGTTAATAGTGTGGCCAGCAGGACCACAGAATGGATTGCCCCACACACACTCAGCAGTGGTGAGGCCACACCTTGTGTACTGGGTTCAGTTTTGGGGTACTCACTACAAAGAGGACACCAAGGTGCTGGAGTGTGTCCAGAGAAAGGCAATGAAGCTGGTGAACAGTCTGGAGAACAGATCTGGAGAGGGACAGATGAAAGAACTGGGAATGTTTATCAGGGAGAAAAGGAGGCTGAAGGGAGACCTTCTGGCTCTCCACAACTCACAGAATTATTGAGGCTGGAATAGACTTCTGAGCTCATCAAGTCCAGCCTATGACCTGGAAGAAGGCTGGCGCCAGGGAGCCAGGTGGGGGTCACTCTTCTCCCACCTAGCAAGTGACAGGATGAGAAGAAATGGCCTCAAGTTGCACTAGGCAACGTTTAGATTGGATAGCTGGGAAAATTTCTTCACCAAAAGGGTTCCAAGGCCTGGAACAGGCTGCCTAGGAATGTGGTGGAAGTCCCCATCCCTGGAGGAGCTTAAAAGCTGTGTAGATAGGGTGCTGAGGGACATGGTTTAGCACTAAATTTGGTAGCATTGAGTTAATAGTCAAACCTGACAATATTAAAGCTTTTTTTCCAACCTAAATGATGCAATGAGTCAAACCTTGTTGAGAGTTTCTTGGCAGTGACTTTCTAGCTCAGAGGAACACATTTTTGAAACACCATTTTTTGCTCTGCCTTGACATGCACTAGAGCCTGAGTACTTCAGTACTTGGCAAAAAAAATGGCACTGCCTGTTGCTCTCCAGCCTCCTCCTCTTGCTCTCCAACAGCAGAGGACCTGCAAGCCTGAAGTTAAAGGGTTCATTCCAGGCACAGCACTAACTGCTGAGGTGACTTAGGGAGGACAGGTGATTGTGGGTTGTGCCAGAGTCCATCTGGTGTTCTCCTCACTCTCATCCATCTCTCTCCATCAGGGAGCTTCTCCAGAGACAGGCTGAGACCCCAATGGCTGAAGCAAGGAGGAAATGAGCAGCATATTTATAGTCTCAGTGCTGAGCTGAGGGCTCACATAGGAGACCCAGGGATCTTGTCCAGCCCCTAGGAACAGCAGAACCCCTTTCTTTTCTTTTCCAATTTCCTGACCACATCATCAACTTTCATAGAATCAGTCAGAGTTGGAAGGGACCACAAGGATCATCTAGTTCCAAACTCCCTGCCATGGGCAGGGACATCATACCTTAGATCAGCCTGGCCACAGCCTCATCCAGCCTGGCCTTAAACACCTCCAGAGATGGGGCCTCAACCACCTCCCTGGGCAACCCATTCCAGGCTCTCACTACTCTCATGGCGAAACTTTAAGATTTCCTGGTTAAGCAAATGTGCTAAGATACCAAAAAGCTGAGGTTGTGGATGCTCCTGTTTTGGATTGCTGGTTTGTTCATCCTCAGGTATCCCACAGTGCCAGTAAACAAAGTCCAGAAAGAGTACAGGCCAATACCTGCTGTTCAGTGTGACCTTGCTCTTTATTTCTCCTTCAGAAAGAAGTTCAAGACATAAATTAGCACGTTGATAGTGCCTTCCAGATGTTCAGACATTCCAGTTACCATGGCAATATAGAACAGAATGTGTCATTTAAGGATCTGAGACACATAAAATCAGACAATAATGATAAATAAATCAAACCAGTGCTCAGTGTGACTCTGCCAGGATGCAGAAATCTAACCCAACTTGGAACAGAGAAGGCAAAATTTGACATCTATGGGAGAGGAGCACTTGGCTACAGATGCTGAGATGGGAATCACTTGCCTTTGGACTTACAAAGGCTTTTAAGGAGTGGAGTTGGAGTGCTCAAACAGTAGCAGAAATGTGTCATATGCATTATGTAGTATTTGCTCAGTGAGAAATCAAAGACCTTTCACACAGCTGCAGGCTTGTATAGGGAAAAAGATCCAAGATTGAACTCAGCCAACTCTTTGAGAGAGGATATGTGGGCAGCAGTTCTCTTGGAGAATTGGTTTTGCTCTGGGAGAAACTCTTCTGCTTGACAGATCTGAAAAGGAGCTGCCTTCTGAGCTTCAAATTCCAACAGAAAAGAAAGAGGGAGATTCAAATTCCAACGGGAGAGAAAGAGGAAAAAGAGGGAGCTTCAAATTCCAACGGGAGAGAGAGGAAAAAGAGGGAGCTTCAAATTCCAACGGGAGAGAGAGAGGAAAAAGAGGGAGCTTCAAATTCCAACGGGAGAGAGAGAGAGAGAGGAAAAAGAGGGAGCTTCAAATACCAAAGGGAGAGAGAGAGAGGAAAAAGAGGGAGCTTCAAATTCCAACGGCAGAGAACTTCACCAACAGGAGAGAAGAGCGCTAAAGCCACAGAGAAACATCTTGGGTAGTGTGGAAGGGGTCAGAGAAGTGAAGTTTTGATGCAGAGCTCTTGTTTAGATGAAGAATTTGAGCTAATAAATGTGTTAACTAAAAGGTGAGTCTCTAAGCAGACAAATCAAGTCTGAAAAGAGGGATAATGCAGAGCAAAAAATATCTGGAAGGTGAGTGCAAACCCTTACTGAGTAATACCTGGCGTTCAATGTGTGGCTGTCACCTCCTTCTCTTTCACAAGGAGCTATGAAAGATTAGACCAAGAAGTGCTGTGAAGGCAAGGTGACTTCAGGATAGCCTGAAGCATCAACCTGAGGTTAGAGATTGTAAGTTTTTCAGAACTGAGCAGAAACTGCTGGACACACACAGCTCGAGGTCAGCTCAGGCAGGCAAATCCTACCGCCCTGAAACAAAGCAGCATAGGGAGAATTCTGCAAGAATCTCACTTCAAAGGAAGGTAGGATTTAGAGAATTTGTGTGTCCTTTGTCTCATAGGTGTTATCAACCCAGCTACTTCATTGGCAAGCAAGGCACACTGCAGCAAACATCACTGTACCTTCTATTGCCTCATTTTTATGTCAGGAAACAGACTCTGGCTCTCTCTAATCACAGGCTTCATAGCCACATTGCTGTCTCCATCTGCCACAGACAAAGTAGAGACAAAAATGGAAGTTACTAGGAAGAAGCGGTCTAAAATTATTACCTTCCAGGTTAAACCCTAGCTCCATTAAAGCCAAAGCTCCTGCTTACTTCACAGCAGATACAACAGGACAACCTGGGAAAGCTTTAAGCTTTTCAAGCTGGAGTGACATTAAATACTGGTAGACATTTTGCCAAAGTACTACATGTCCATAATACAGGATTATGGATGTTTGTGTAAGCCTTTCAAACCCCTAGAGGGCATCTGCTATGGCAAGTCAGAGAAAAAAAGTGGCTGGGCATTTTTATTCAGAGCAAACAACCAAAATCTCAAAGGAAATAAAAAGGCTTTTTTTTTTTCTTACCTTTCAAGTACTTTCAGCTGTCTGGTTCAGAGCCCTTCTGACACGACTGCAACTCAGCAAGGTAATCTTCAGCAAGCTGAAACACTACCAAAATCCTCCCCTCTTCCCACTCCAGCTGCATTCCACCAGCCATCCCTGCAGTGAATTTAAGTACCCGTGGACCAGATGAGAAGAACTAATAGAGGCCTTAGGGTTTTTTTCCCACCTCAAACCTCGTCAAGCTTAGCAACAATTCCCTTACTCCCTAACAGACCTCCAAAGCAGCATTTCCTGTGAGCCATCCTAGATGATATTTGTTATCCCTTCCAACTCTGTCCGATTCGATGATCTAACAAACACAGGGAGTCCAAGAGAAAGTGGAAAAATATATTGGAGAGATGAATGTTTGCTCTCACATCCCATCCAAACCCCCTTGGATCACCTCCAGCTCCCTACTTAATTTGCTTTGTTGATAACTCTACAGGTAGCTTTTGTCAGATAGAAAGATGAAAAAAAAAAACCCAGCAAATTACAAACAATAACACCAGGGAGCAAAGCTTGAAACTCTCTCCCTGCAGACACCAGAAACCTACTTCCAGACCAGTCCTGCCTCAAACACACCACATCACTGAGAAACACAGTCATGGCCAGAATGAGTTTTGAACAGGATGCTCACAGAAGGGTTATAGGTTGTGCAGGCTGATCCCTTGCTGCTGCTGCAGTTTCCCTCCCTAACCAGACCCTCTCACAAGTTCAGTTTTTTTGGTCTCTAAGAGCATGAAAGGAGCACAGAGAGCTGGGAAATGAAGCCAGCGACAAGTGCCTCACCTCTCTGACTCAGGAGAGCCATCTAAAGCAAGGAGAATTGAAAACAGCTGTCCATCTGTTCCAGTTTAATGCTCTGTGTAACAGGTGCTAGTAGTTTTAGCTTGGCACACCCACAAGAGGAAAGCCCTCAGAGTACTTAATACACCTGGGCTGGCACTGGCAGCCAGAAACTGAACAGGCTATGGAGAATTAACCACTTAATCAGCACCAAAAATAATCTCTTTCCACTAATCACCATCAGCCTAGGTGGGTGAGTTAATACGGATAACAAAAGCAATGCCAAAGTCACCACTAAACCATGTCTCCAGGCTTTTATCCCTCCAGGCATGGGGACACCACTACTGCCCTGGGCAGCCTCTTCCAGGGCTTGACAACCCTTTGGGGGAAGAAATCCTTCCTAATGTTCAACCTAAACCAACCTTGGTGCAACTCAAGGATGTTTCCACTTGGAATAAACCCACAAAGCCCCACCTGGCTCCAATCTCCTTTCAGGGAATGGTACAGTGTGAGGTGGAGAAAAGGAGGCTCAGGGCAGACCTCATTGATGTCTAGAACTACCTGAAGGGAGGCTGTAGCCAGGTGGGGTTGGGCTCTTCTGCCAGGCAACCAGCAACAGAACGAGGGGACACAGTCTGAAGTTGTGGCAGGGGAGGTCTAGGCTGGATGTTAGGAGGAAGTTGTTGGCAGAGAGAGTGATTGGCATTGGAAGGGGCTGCTCAGGGAGGTGGTGGAGTCACCGTGCCTGGAGGTGTTTCAAGAGAAGATTGGATGAGGCACTTAGTGCCATGGTCTGGTTGATTGGCTACAGCTGGGTGCTAGGTTGGACTGGCTGAGCTTGGAGGTCTCTTCCAACCTGGTTGATTCTGTGACCTCCTCTCAGCCTCCTGTTCTCCCCATCCCCTAATGGCACAACTGTAAGAGAATCCAGGTCCTACACACGTGGTTTTGGATGTGGCTAACAAGCCACATCCAACAGAACAAAAAATTTAATCAGAATTATTAATTCAGCATCAAGAACTTAATGGATATTCTCCCTGAAACCAGGGGAAAGATTTATTTTAAACACTGCCTAAGTCCATTTGCAGGCAGAACAGGTCAGCTTCTCTCACCAAACACCAGGGCAGCTAAGAACAGAAGCGGCAGATTTTTTCCATTGATTTTTCACTCTTCAGGCTTGCGGCCAAGAGGCCAATGGGATGCTGGGGTGTATTAGGAAGAGTGTGTCCAGCAGATCAAGGGAGGTTCTCCTTCCCCTCTGCTCTGCCCTGCTGAGACCTCATCTTGAATACTTTGTTCAGTTTTGGGCCCCCCAGTTGAAGAGGGAGAGTGATCTGCTGGAGAAGGTCCAGCAGAGGGCTATGAGGATGATGAGGGGACTGGAAGACATGGCTTATGAGGAGAGGCTGAGGGACCTGGGGCTTTTTAGCCTGGAGAAGTCTGAGAGGGGATTTAATCAATGTTTATAAACACCTGAGGGCTGCTCAGGAGAAGGGGGACAGGCTCTGTTCACTTGCTCCCTGGGATAGGACAAGGAGCAATGGGTGTAAGCTGCAGCACAGGAGGTTTCAGCTCAACACAAGGGGGAATTCTTTACTCCAAGGGTCCCAGAGCACTGGAACAGGCTCCCCAAAGAGGTTGTGGAGTCTCCTTCCCTGAAGCCTTTCAAGGCCTGTCTGGATGTGTTCCTCTGTGATCTATTTTAGACTGTGTGGTCCTGCTCTGGCAAGGGGGTTGGATTCAATGATCTCCTTGGATCCCTTCCAACCCCCAACAACCTGTGAGCCTGTGATTATTCCGTTCTGTCAATAAAGTGCTGTAACTTCTCCAAAGTTCATGAGTCGAAGAGCCACAAAGCTCTGATATAAATTCAGAACAGTCCTAAGTGACAAGAAACCAAAGAACCTCCTACGAAAGTAGGAACAAAGTCTTTCCCGGGTGGGTGGCACTGCAAAAAGGTCCCCAGGGAGGTGGTGAACTCACCGCTGCTGGAGTTGTTCAAGGTGTGGCAACGGCACTTCGGGACGTGTTTAATGGTCGTTGTGGTGTTGGGTCGATGGTTGGACTCGAGGATCTTAGAGGTGTTTTCCAAGCAATTCCGTGATCGAGGAAAGCATCTGGCAGCTCACCGACTACAAGCAACGGCAGGGCTACAGAACAGACCTGCTTTTTTGCACCCTACAAGGCAGTGTCATGCTCCTGCGTCGCCTTATCCTCGGTGGGACTCTTTCCCCGGACCTTTTTACTGACTTCCCTCTCCATCCGGGGCTCCTTTCAGTCCACCCAGAGTCAGATCCGGAGGTTTGCCTGGAAGCTGCCAGCTCCTTCTAATGCAGGGGTCCTCAAACTTTTTAAACAGGGGACCAGACACTGTCCCTCAGACACTGTCGGGGTCTGGACTATAGTTTGGTTCCAGCCCAGGAGTGTCGGGGGCTGCACTATAGCTTGGTTCCAGCCCAGGAGTGTCAGGGCCACACTATAGTTTGATTCCAGCCCAGTAGTGTCAGGGTCCGGACTATAGTTTGGCTCCAGCCCAGGAGTGTCGGGGGCCAGACTATAGTTTGGTTCCAGCCCAGGAGTGTCGGGGGCCAGACTATAGTTTGGTTCCAGCCCAGGAGTGTCGGGGGCCAGACTATAGTTTGGCTCCAGCCCAGGAGTGTCGGGGGCCGCACTATAGTTTGGTTCCAGCCCAGGAGTGTCGGGGGCCAGACTATAGTTTGGTTCCAGCCCAGGAGTGTCGGGGGCCAGACTATAGTTTGGCTCCAGCCCAGGAGTGTCGGGGGCCGCACTATAGTTTGGTTCCAGCCCAGGAGTGTCGGGGGCCAGACTATAGTTTGGTTCCAGCCCAGGAGTGTCGGGGGCCAGACTATAGTTTGGCTCCAGCCCAGGAGTGTCGGGGGCCGCACTATAGTTTGGTTCCAGCCCAGGAGTGTCGGGGGCCAGACTATAGTTTGGTTCCAGCCCAGGAGTGTCGGGGGCCACACTATAGTTTGGCTCCAGCCCAGGAGTGTCGGGGGCCGCACTATAGTTTGGTTCCAGCCCAGGAGTGTCGGGGGCCAGACTATAGTTTGGTTCCAGCCCAGGAGTGTCGGGGGCCACACTATAGTTTGGTTCCAGCCCAGGAGTGTCGGGGGCCAGACTATAGTTTGGTTCCAGCCCAGGAGTGTCGGGGGCCACACTATAGTTTGGTTCCAGCCCAGGAGTGTCGGGGGCCAGACTATAGTTTGGCTCCAGCCCAGGAGTGTCGGGGTCCACACTATAGTTCGGTTCCAGCCCAGGAGTGTCAGGGCCAGACTTTAGTTTGATTCCAGCCCAGTAGTGTCGAGGGCCAGACTATAGTTTGGTTCCTCCCAGGAGTGTTGGGGTCCGCACTATAGTTCAGTTCCAGCCCAGGAGTGTCAGGGCCAGACTTTAGTTTGGTTCCAGCCCAGTAGTGTCAGGGTCCGCACTATAGTTTGGTTCCAGTCCAGCAGCGTCGGGGCCTGCACTATAGTTTGGTTCCAGCCCAGGAGTGTCGGGGCCAGACTACAGTTTGGCTCCAGCCCAGCAGTGTCGGGGGCCGCACTATAGTTTGGTTCCAGCCCCGTCCCGGCGGGTGCCTGGGAGGCCGGCGAGCGGATTAAGTGGCAGGAAGCGGCTGCTTGGTTTCCTCTCCATACCCCGGCGGAGGGGGGCCGGGGGGGGTCCGTAAATACCGGCGGGCCGGATTGAGAATCCTGGGGGGCCGTATACGGCCCGCAGTTTTAGGACCCCTGCTCTAATGTCTGACAGTGCCAGCGAGGCTGGCGGCAGCGCCACCAGGATATACAGCACAGCCCTCTAAAACCATTTGCTTTCTAGCCGCAGAAGCACAGGCAAACAGCTTAACGGCAAAGAGGGTGGAGGCAGACAACAAAGCCCTGCCCGGGATCCCACCCCTGCGGCAGCCTCATCTTCCCGCCAGGCTCCAGCGCATGCGCGGCCCTGCCGAGGAGATGGCGGCCGCGGCGGTGGGCTGGGCGCTGCGGGCCGCTCGGCAGGTCAGCCCGGCTCCTTCCCTGCACTGTTCCCCTTCGAGGCCGTGTCCCGCTTGGCTAAGGAGCCAGGGAGTGAGCGCGTTCCTGCGAGGGGGGGGCTGTGGGGTTTATGAGGCCGCAGGGTGCTTGGCCCCGTATCAGGCCAGACGTCCTTTGCGGCCCCGCGGCGAGAGCAGCGCGGGTGCGGGTGTAGCTTCCGGTTGTCTCGGCTCCGGTGCCCTAAAGGCCTTGCTGGCTTCTGGCTGCTAAGCCGGGTCACACTATAGGCTTCTTGGGCGGGAGCTGCGCCGCGAAGAAGCCGCAAAGCTGCTGAAGGGCCTGGAAAACAAGTGTTGTGAGGAGTGGCTGAGGGGACTGGAGAAGCGGAGGATGAGTGGGACGCGTTTCCCTGGCAAGAAGTGGAGGATGAGTGGGACATGTTTCCCTGACAGGAGGTTATAGTGAGGTGGGGGTCGGTCTGCCTCTTGACAAAGAGACCGTTATGGAAGTAATTCGTACTTGGTCTTGTTTATACTTGGGCAAACTGTAGGTGCAGCAAGTGTGTATTACAAACTTAATTGTTGTAATTAGGTTCTCCCCATATCCTGCACAAGGCAAGTGCGGGGCTACTACGTGGACTGGAGGATGCTGCGGGATGTCAAGAGAAGGAAGATGGCCTACGAGTATGCAGACCAGAGGCTGCGGATCAATGCCATCAGGAAGAACACCATCCTCCCCAAGGAGCTTCAGGTACTGGCCAGACACCCTGCAGTGGAGACCCAGGCAGAAGCCCACACAGAATCATAGAGTGGTCTGGGCTGGAAGGGACCCCAAAGGTCCTGTTCAACTCCTCCTGCGGTCAACAAGGGCATCCTCAACTAGATCAGGTTGCCCAGAGCCCTCTTGAGCTTCACTTTGAATATCTGTAAGGATGGGGCCTCAACTACCTCCCTGGACAACCTGTTCCAGTGTTCCACCACCCTCATAGTAAAGAATCTGTTCCTAACATCCAATCTAAAGTCTGCTCTTCTCTAGTTTGAAGCCATTGCCCCTTGTCCTATCACTAGAGGCCTTCGTAAATAGTCTCTCTCCATCCTTCTTGTAGGTCTCCTTCAGGTACTGAAAGGCAGCTATTAGGTCTCCCTAGAGCCTTCTCCAGGATGAACAACCCAAGTTCCTTCAGCCTGTCACACAGCAGAGGTGGTCCAACTCTCTCATCATTTTTTGGTCCTCTGGACCCGCTCCATCAGATTCACGTCCTTCCTATATTGACAGCTCTAGGCCTGTACACAGTACTTCAAGGTGAGGTCTCACCAGAGCAAAGTGACAGAATCTCCTCTCTGGATCTGCTGGCAGCAAATCTTCTAATGCAGCCCAGAAGGCCAAAGACATCCTGGGCTGCAAGTGCACACTGCTCACGTCCAGCTTCTCATCCATCAGCACCCCCAAGTCCTTTTCCACAGGGCTTCTTTTTATCACCTCTTCCTCCAGTCTGTATTGACAGAGAGGATTGTTCTGGCCCACGTTTTTACCACTGTGATGCATGCTGGGCTACAGTGGAAGCTTTACATGCCCAGGTGGCCATGCCAGGTTATGAGCACTTGCGTTTCTGTAACCCATGAACACAGAATCTTCTTGTATCGCATCGCTACTGCTAGCTCACAGACTCTTCAGACCCTCTGCCTTTTAGGGGTGTATTCACCTGACTAGGGGTTGCTCTGTTGGGTTCTCTGGTATTTAAACCAGTGCTACTCATGTAAGCAGTATATGTAACACTGCATATGAAGTTGGCCCACAGGTTTCTCACAGCTGTGATTAAAATTCATAAAGCTGTTTTCCTTCTTCCTGATGATAACAGAAAATTGTATGGTTACTTTTATCGTTTCCTCAATAAACTTCAGAATTTTTTGCATACTTAAAAAGCATGGAAGCTTGAGTCAGCTAAACCCAACAATTTATCCAATTAGAAGTGCTTAATTTTACTCCTTTCCTGAGCTATACAAGCATAGAAAGGCTGCTGCAGCAGCTATGGATGTTAGATCTGCTCTTAAAAATGCACATATTCACTGCCTTGCTGTCAGCTTTCCTTATTACCCATTGTAAACATTTGCAGGTGTCAGAAATACTCCTATACCTATTTGATTTGGCCATGCCTAGTTGTGGTGAGATCTTTTCATGCTTAAATATCCTATGAGGAAAGTATGAATCTGCCTTTATTATATAGACTTAACTATTCTCTTAGCAAATCTAGTCTCTCAGATGTCCTTAAAAAACAAGAAGAACATAAAAAGGGTGCAACTCACCTTGCTTTTGGTATTCCTCAATTGCTTTTGTAACTTGCTGACATCACTAAGTCATAGAGGAGGAAGTCATAGGAGGAAATTCTTCACAGAGAGAGCGATTTGCCATTGGAATGGGCTGCCCAGGGAGGTGGTGGAGTCACTGTCCCTGGGGGTGTTCAGGAAAAGACTGGCTGAGGCACTTAGTGCCATGGTCTAGTTGACTGGATAGGGCTGGGTGCTAGGTTGGGCTGGATGATCTTGGAGGTCTCTTCCAACCTGGTTGATTCTATTCTATAGCAACAATTAGAATGAAGAAAAAGACTTCAGGAAAACAATTTTATCCTTCCCTACAAAATGTTATTTGGGCTCCAAATTCAAAGTCTTGAAATGAAAAGCACAGGCTACTTTCTGAATAAAATACAGGAATTAAATAGGTCACAAAAATCCTGCAAGTGTTTGTCTGTACTAGGTAGAGTGTATAGGTAGAGCTGTAGACACAGACAAGACGCAGTAACTGAAACACTTTCTGAAGACAAGAAGTCCTACTGACTTTGCTGATACTAGTTGAAAGTCATTGCAGCTGCCTTGATGCTGCCTTTGAAGTCAAACACACCTTTAGAAGATAACCTTATACAATTGCTTTGCACCCTGGCAACATCGGTTTTGTACAGACCTCCTTTTAACCACCAGGTGTGACTTCCTGCTGTGACTGAACTCAGGATTCTTTGAGCCCTTCCATCCTTCAGAAAACAGCATACTAAGAATGCTGCAGTCAGGGATGCTTCCCTAGACTCTTCCTTTGGGATGCATTTCCTTTTTGACTTAACTTGTTCTTCCAACATTTCAGTTGCTGCTACCTGGTGCTCCCTGAAAACAGTCCAGTTCTTTTTCTATATGGACCTTTCTTAAGCCTTCTCAATCAGAAGACATTGTCATCCTTGTGCTGTAATTCCTTCTGAAGCACATCATATGAAATGGCTTTTAGTGACAAAGCTGTTGCCTGGGAACATAAATTTTAAGTTCAGTTGGTCAAGGATTAGCCCACTGCAACAAGGAGAAAGACAAATGGATTTTAACTAACTATAATTCACATCTTGAAGTTGTTCAGCCTGTAATATGCTTATATTTTGTGTCTCTTAAAGGACTAACCCATTCTGCCCCCGAAGACAAGCAGATTTTTGACTTTGTAACTAGAGCTATTGGCTTGAGATTGTTCAGGCTGTGTAGTAAGGTTAAGTTTAGGGTGCTTCTGTTAGGTTGCCCACAAAGTCAAGTGAGGAAGACAGGCAGAAGTTCCCTATGAAATAGCAAAGCATACTGGTGAGGCTGCAGAGAACCCTGTGGCATTACCTACTCTACATCTAGATGTTGAGGTCTGGCAATAACCCCCCGCCCCTTCAAAATCTGGGGAACCCAGATAAACTCTTACGCTGTGGTCTTCTGTTGTAGGAAGTGGCTGACAAGGAGATCGCTGCCTTGCCCCGGGACAGCTGCCCCGTGAGGATCCGAAATCGGTGTGTCATGACCTCCCGCCCACGTGGGGTGAAGCGGCGGTGGAGGCTCAGCAGAATCGTCTTCCGCCATTTCGCTGACCACGCTCAGATGTCTGGCATACAGAGGGCCATGTGGTAGATGTGCCTTCAGGTAGAAACACAAACCAGGCCCAGTTTGTGTGTTTGGATAAAGTAAGATTCCTGTCTGTGAGTCCTGCATCAGTATCAGACCAACAAGGGAAGGATGAAAATCCTTGCTGATTCATCAGCTTTCTGGATTGTGATTGCTGTCATTGACAAGCAGCAGCATAATTGCACTAAATTGATCTGCATGAGAGGCAGCTTGATTTTGAAGGGAAGTCACAATGTGATGGTTGCAGAATTAAGCTGAGGTTTGTGATCTGGGCAGGGTGAGAAATAAAGACATACAGCACAAGGCTTGTTTAAGCAGTTTTTTTGCCACCATATGGTAAGTTCACTGTGGTCATTTGGGTAAAAGCATAAATGTACAACAGGGCAAAGTGGTCTTCTGCCATGAACAAGGGTGATCATGAAGTGAGAATAAAACATGGCCTCAAGTTTAGACACTTGCTATACAGACTTAGTATTAACAAGCAAAGTGGAGAGAGGACCTATGAGAAACTACAGCGTGCTAATGTTTCTCTCCTATAGTGCGGTGCTCTAAGAACAAGGTAACAAGTCCTAGCCCAGACCATAACAAGAGTAATGGCTTCCTTAAACTGTAACATGAAACAACTCTGTCCTTGGGAGACACAAGAAGGAAGCAGGAAGGAAACAGTAAACAGGCTTGCTGCTAAGCTCACATTTTCCCTCTTCTTCAAAGCAGGGCACTAAAGGGGGAATGGTTGCTCCATCCTCTCCCTAGCAGTGGGGTTGAAAGCCTGCAATAAACAGAACAAGTAATGAAGCCACGCAGGCAGCAAATGCAACAGCAACCCATCACTCCCAGCAGAGTACATTTTGAAGTATAAGCTGTTGCAGTACACTTCTTAGCTTAAAACTCTGAATAGGAAGAAGTAGAGCTTGTCTCTTTAACTCATACACCACTAGAGCCAGGTTAAACTGACTGTCCTGTGACATGCCACCTCAAAGACACCCCAAAGAAGGTCACAGCAAGGGCACTAAAGACCTGTTCTCAAAATTTATAAGAAGTTAAATATCTAGTAATTAGTTTGAGAGTAACCACCACATTTTAAAACCACAGGATTAATAGTTGAGCAGAAACAGTACGGTGTTAAGTGCATGAGAGAGTAGTTCTGCTTTCTTTAGTGTTTCTCCCTCTGCGACATGCTTTAACCCTGCTTTCCCATATAGCATCAAAACCCACACCCCACGTAGTGAGCATGACATCAAGCCCAGCAACCAGTTGAATACAGCTGTCACTTGAAACAGAGGACTTGACTCCTCCTGGTTTAGGGTTCCTTTTCTTTTACATTCTGTTCTCAGCTTCAACCCATCTGAGATACGTTTTCAGGAAGGAGCAAGGATATACCTATGCTCCATTCTTCAGGAAATGGTGAACCACTTGACTGAAGGAAATGCTTTATAAGCTATTTTATTTAAATATTTTCTCCAACCTGAAATGGAAAATGACTGTCTTTGCTTGGAAGAAGGTTGTGTAAACCATGATCTTTGCAGCAGAGCATATTTCATATGGAAGATCAGTATTAAGGCGGCCCTTAAGAGTACTTTTAAATATCCATTGGTATGTCCCCTTTGGATTGCTTTTCTCTGCTTTCAACCCAGGCCTTGTTGATGGTGCGCTTTATTTCATCATCTCCTTCTGCATACATCTTCTTTAAAAGGTTCATAAGCCCCTCACTAGGATCTGAGGTGTCATAGGAAGCCTTCCTGCAAGATGAATACATAAATCAGGTATATCCAGCAATTTGGAGAAAGACACAAAACCAAACCACTGATTGTTTTACCTAGCAGTCTCAGTCAGCTCCTGAGTAGAGAGAATCCTAAAGTGTACCCTTAAACTACGTGCAATTTCAGTAGTACACACTTAGAGCTGTCCCACTAAGGGTAATTGGAAGCATTGTGCATTAAACACAGCCCTGGAAGCACCACCCATAATTTTAGGAAGGAGTGCAATATAGAGGACCCAGAAAATTCCAGTATCTCTCTGTGCTGTTACGAGTGAATAAAAATAGAAAAATTACCACTAAGCTCTCTGAAGTGGCCACATTCAGAGTGAATAGAATAGAGTGAATAGAATCAACCAGGTTGGAAGAGACCTCCAAGATCATCCAGGCCAACCTATCGCCCAGCCCTATCCAGTCAACCAGACCATGGCACTAAGTGCCTCAGCCAGTCTTTTCCTAAACACCCCCAGGGACGGTGACTCCACCACCTTCCTGGGCAGCCCCTTCCAATGCAAATCACTCTCTGTGAAGAACTTCCTCCTAACATCCAGCCTATACTTCCCCCGCCACAACTTGAGATTGTGTCCCGTCGTCCTGTTGCTGGTTGCCTGGCAGAAGAGACCAACCCGCACCTGGCTACAACCTCCCTTCAGGTAGTTGTAGACAGCAATGAGGTCTGCCCTGAGCCTCCTCTTCTCCAGGCTAAACAGCCCAAAAGACATCTTCTGCTCCCCATTTTTCTCATCTCCCGAGGTTACAAACCTGTTCTAACACCTTGCATTTCAAAGCAGCCTTCTCCCTTTAAGCACCCAGCTGACATCGTAACAGTAACGCCTACATAAGTGCCTGGGTATAACACACCCCACATCACCAGACTACACAATTCCTTCTCCAGCAAAACTGCCTCTCTTCTGCTTCTAAAATCTTCGAGATAGTACCTGGTATAGCTGTAGGTTATGTGAAAAACAACTAGATCAACACAGCTCAGCAGAGGGAGCAAGTTCCCCAAGCACCAGGCTAACCACCACTCTCAGACCCTAGCAGGAGGTATATTTATGAAGTGGCTCGTTTCCTCATACTGGTTAGCACAGTTACTAATCAGTTTTAGCAAGTCATCTTATAAACAAATAGCTGTTGGCAGATGTAGGATCTGAGAGAAATCAGTAGTGCTATGCTTAGAGGTGGGTATGCACCACCTCTTCTGGATAAAAAAGTGTGCACTGTAAATACATATATATATGAAAAATGTCTCTTGTCCCCAAATGTTTCCTGCTGTAATTTGCCACCCTTACATGTCAGGTGCCTAATGTGCTTGCAGGATTGCTCCCAAGCACCTGAAAGGATACAAATTAGCTCAAGGCTTTGTATAAGCAAAGACCTGTTTTGCCCTAAGGATGCTGGGATTTTTGCACAGATGCTTCATGCACTGCTGACAAAATAATGTCAGCAACGTAGCTGCAGGGCATATATATGTATTTCTATATAAAATAACCTACAGAAAGTCAATTTCATTTGAGCAGTTTTTGTAATGGATGCAGCCATCAAAGTGGAAATTAATCTCTTGAACTGAAGAGCCCAGAACTGGATACAGAGAGAGTGATTTGCCACTGGAATGGGCTGCCCAGGGAGGGGGTGGAGGTGCTCAAAAAAAGCCTGGCTGAGGCACTTAGTGCCATGGTCTGGTTGATTGGACAGGGCTGGGTAATAGGTTGGACTGGATGAGCTTGGAGGTCTCTTCCAACCTGGCTGATTCTATGATCTCTAATTGGCTTGGCACTGTCAGGGCAGGTCTTATCTGTCATACTTCCTGTAATGCAGCCTGCAGCAGCAGCAGCAAGAAAACAGTAGAAGAGTGGCAGACAGATACTCAAAGTGTATCTCCTCCACTGCCAGCCCTACTGGCACAAAAAAACCCTCAACCCTGTGATTCTCAAACCTCTCAGAGGCTCGTGCCCCAGAACAGCAACTCAGCACATTATGGAGCTGCTTTCCTGGCAGTCCTAACACAACGTGGAGAACAAGGAATGGAAAACAAGATGGAGTGCTGAAGAGACACTTACTCTTTCTCTTTGCTTTCTTTTTCCACTTGAGTGAGACAGTCCCATTTTTCCTCCCGCTTCTTCCTGCACATCACGAGGACCGTGTCTGTCTTAATCTGCATGTAGAACAGCAAGGCACACATTCAAAATGCTTCACAAAGAGATGCTACTCACAGCCACCATGAATACGGCCAGCTGAGAACACAAACCTCTTCCTATACTCATAAATCCCTGCAGCATCTAGCTTAGCTATGGGCTATTATGTCACATATAGAAATGAACATATTCAAAGTATTAACTTCGCTGTGGACAACTTAAATGGTGTTATTAACATAAAACTAGTAGAGAACTACAGTACCAATACAAAAAAACCATACACTGCTGCAGAAACACCACTTGGTGATTCCCAGGATGCTAGAAGCACTGTCAGGTACAGGGTGGCTGTATTTATTAGGCTTCTCCAAGAATACCACGTTCAGGTAGAGTCTCTCCCAATTTAGTTCTCCAAGGAAATGAAACTAGTTTCGGGGCATTGCTTAATCCTGCAATATGTTCCCAAGTTATGAGCAAAGCCCTGTTTAATTGCAACCCTGACCTAAATTTTGCAAAGCACTCCTGTGTGCCACAGCAGACGAGAGGCTGCTGGAGTTTTAGCTCAGCAAGTACGTGACCACCGCTCGCTTTTACGCCATGTTAAAAATCACCAGAGCATCACCCTCATTTATTTCAGTCAGTTTATTTTTATGCTGTCCTAGTTTTAGGACAATTTCAAGTTAAACCACCATTTCTTCACATCTGATGTCACTATGTGCAACACAGAACACACACAAGATACCCGAGACATCCCTAAGCCCTGTGAGTAGCAGAGTATGGATGCTACCACCAGTTGCAGCTGTCAGCAGTAAAGTGTTACTAGCACTCAATCCTGGAGCAATGCAACCCCCTGAAGGCAGAGCAGGCTTCAGACTCTGCTCTGGGTATTATGGTGATTTAACTTCCCAAGATTTCAGTCTGCTGACGGATCTCTCAGACTTTAAAACTGCAAAGAATTTCTCAGAGGTATTTAGAAGCACAATGATGCTAATAAGAGCTTAGTGGAATTTTCTCTTTAATTACTTCCAAAATCCTGCCAGAGCTATTAAAAAAAAAGCCAGTCATGATCATCTGGATCAGAAGGCCCAAAGATTCCAGAGAATAATTCCACAGTTATGAGAACTACAGGTCATGTTCACAGTGAAGAGACTTTACAGGCAGAAGGGAGGGACTGAAAAACAGTGCCAAGTCTCCTGAACTAGAATCAGGCAATGAGCATAGTACTTGTGAGGGGCCTAAAGCCCTCTAACACCTGAGGTGAACTGACCTTTCTAGAGCTGCCTTCCACAGAGATGGGTTTCATGAGGTTGTTGAAGGTCATGGTGTAGTTCTTCCCATTCAGATTCTTCACTAGCAGATCGAATGACCTGGAACCAGAAAATGGAGGAGGAAGGGTAAAAATATTTCCATTATTTTAAGATCATTCTGCCTTGGCACCAAAAACAACATCTGAAAGCCCTTTAGTAGGCATATTTCTTGGGAAAGCATGTCAGCAGGCTTGAACTACTTTCTTCCCAAAGCTCTCAAACTTTCAGTATCAGATGACTTAGAAGGATCTGTCCAACAACAAAGCAAGATCTTTTTCTACTTCACTATCTCCTACAACCTTGGAAAGGTAGACTTCCCCTTCAGTTCTACTACTATCAGGAAGCAGGGCTAACACAATATATCCTGTCAAGTCTGATGAGGTGCAACAAGCATCTGTAAAATGAAAACACCCTGATACTCTCTAGGAAGAGCTATACTGTATGTGTATGTGTGAAGTGCTACTAAACGCTACTGTCACTCAAGTTTAATAAAAGAAAAAAAGAGATTGTGAGGCATTAAGGGCTGAAAAAGAACAGCACTCAACACATTCTTGCATTTCCAAGAGACTTTTTCCACCCATGCTCTCCCTTGTGGTGTAGTGCAAGAAGATGAACTCACCTCTCTGTGAAATTCACCTGCACATTCTCAGATGGAAGCTTCTGGACTCCATTTAAAGAGATGTAAATCTTAACAAACTTATCTGACTGATCCCAAGCTGCAAGCGAAAAGAAGAGACTAAATTCTACCTTTCCTCCATAAACTTCACACATTCCATTGCAATTTCCCCCCTCATGTCCTCTAGGAATGACTAGGATGTCTGCCTTATTGAAACAATCTTCAGAGACAAAAGGGAAAGAGCTGAATGATTCAGGAATACCTTGAGAGGAAAAGGAGGTCCTCATACATATCCCTGCTCCCTAATTTCTTCAACTTCTCAGGAAAAAACATGTATCAGCTTGGGGAAAAGGAGAGCAACTCCTGTCTGTGCAGGGGGAATTGGAAGGAACTGCATTTGATGCAATTCCCATGACCCACTTTTCCCCCTGCTCTCCATACAATATCTTGAGCAATTCCCTCTCCTTTCACCCACATAGCAAAGAGAGAAGGCAAATCTCACTCCTTCATTCCTGCTAAGCACTTGGGAATGTAAAAACAGGCTGGTACAGCAGGGATCATCAATGCATCTCACTAGTACTGGTGCCCAAACAGAATGAATACATATTGTGGTTGGGACAGCACAGTAAGAATGTAGTAGCTTTTAACGTGAAGTCTCCAGTATGAAATAAATACCTCAGAAGGCTTCTACTCCACAATGCTAAATGGCAGCTGTAACTCACTGTAACTAAGGCCACCCTGCCTTCTCTCCCGACGGATGCCCGAGTTCTGGTAAGCACTCAGAAAAGTAATCCTACCATAATTGTTTATTTTCACTGTGTACCCTCCCAGGGACAACTTTTCTTCCTCTGCCACATCTTTCAGCTTCGGTGGAGGCTGATTCTTGATTTCTAGCTCTAGCTTGTGCTTCTCTGTCATCAGGACATCACGAACTCGCTTCCTCGTGGCTTTCGTAAGCAATTCCTTAACCTCTTCCAAATCTTTCTGTAACTGTTTCAAGAACACAAGACCACACATGTGCGTTAAACACAGTTAAAACACTTCCATGTTTCCCAGATGTAGCAGTTTGAGGTTTATCAAGGCGGTACTTTCGTTTCCCCTTACATCGGCTGTGAAGCACGACGCCATCCGTTCCTCCCTCCCCGACAGTATCATACTCTTCAACCAGCATAGAGAAACCTAGAGTTGCTGAGGTTGGAAGAGACCTTTAGCATCATTAAGACCAACTGCTCATCCAGAGCTCACACCACCACCATTACTGCTAAAACTTCAAGGTTTCAGCTTTCATCAATAAAAGCACAACAGAAAGCGATAAAAGCTCGACAATCGACACGGCTCTGCCCGAGGCTCTGCATTACGCTAAAAGCGCCCAGCACCACTTCTGGGAGCCATCCCCAGCAGCCCCCCGCCAACGCCCAAGGCGAGGGCTCCCAGCTGCCCCCCGGACACGCAGGCTCCCCGGTCCCACGCCTCTCAACAGCAGCCAGGCCGCTGCCCTTCGCGCCGCAAGGCCCAACGGGACCTAGGCCCGCGGGCTGCACCCCGTTCCCACTCAGAACCCCCGAGAGCAGAGCGCAAGGCGAATGAAGCCGCCTCACCTCCTCCCACGCTGAGGCCATGTCGCCCGGCGGCAGCGGCTTCCGCGGCCCCTCTGGAACCTTCCGCCCTCCCGCCCCGCCCACACAACGCCGAATCGAGGCGCCGGTGCCAGCACGGCCCCTTCCGCTGAGGTACCGGAACAGGCCCGGCCCGACCCGGCCCGGCTCTCCCTCCGCCACTCACCGGCGGAGCCATGATGAGGGGCAGGGCCGCGGCCGCGGGCCTCCCGCCTCCGCGGGGCCCTGGCTGCCGCCCTGAGGGAGTGCGAGTCAGAGGCAGGCAGGCAGTCCGAGGTCGCGGTGCTCCCGGAGGCCGCCTCCTGTGCCGCCACAATTCGGATTCTTGTAGAGGAGACTGGAAATTTCCGCAGTACTTGCCTTGCTCTTGTCCGAGACGTAAAGTACACCGAGAGATTGCACACCATTAATTTATACAATACATGAAGTAAAACAAACGTACTGAGAATCAACAAAGTTCCACTATCCCCAGGTCTCAGATTCAGATTTTCCATTGAGGAAAAAAAAAAAGGCAATGGCAATGTGTGATCAGGTGAGTGGAAGAGGTTATGAGGGTGTTTAGCCTGGAGAAGAGGAGGCTGAGGGGTGACCTGGTTGTGAGGGTGTTTAGCCTGGAGAAGAGGAGGCTGAGGGGTGACCTGGTTGTGAGGGTGTTTAGCCAGGAGAAAAGGAGGCTGAGGGGTGACCTGGTTGTGAGGGTGTTTAGCCTGGAGAAAAGGAGGCTGAGGGGTGACCTGGTTGTGAGGGTGTTTAGCCAGGAGAAAAGGAGGCTGAGGGGTAACCTGGGCCTGGGTCTCACAGGAGGTTGGAACGAGGTAGTGTTTGATCTCCCAAGAAACAAGTGATAGGACAAGAGGAAAAGGTCTCGATGCACCAGGGGAGGTTTAGGTTGGACATGAGGACCCCCCCTAAAGCAGGGGTCCTCAAACTGTGTCCCGCGGGCCGGATACGGCCCCCCAGGAGGGTCCTCAGTCCTCGTATTCGCAGAACCTCCCCCGCCGGGGGTTGGGGGGGAAACCAAGCAGCCATTTCCTGCCACTTAATCCGCTCGCCGGGACTGGTCTGGAACCAAACTATAGTCCGCCCCCCGACAGTGTCTCAGGGACGGTGAACCGGCCCCCTGTTTAAAAAGTTTGAGGACCCCTGCCCTAAAGGGTTATCAAGCCCTGAAACAGCTTGTCAGGGCAGTGGTGGAGTCCCCATCCCTGATGGGGTTTCAGATGTGGTACTGAGGGAAATGGTGTTTAGTGGTGACCTGGCGGTGCTGGTTAATGGTTGGACTCGATCTTGAAGATCTTTTCTGACCAAAAGAGTTCTGTGATTCTATCTCTTTACAAACAACGGGAGCCAAGACAGGATAGAGTTCCTCAGCATTTAAAAAGTAGGCTTTCCCTAGAAGAGAGGGTGCTGGTTATAGCATCCATTTCTGTTCCATTAGTCCTTTGCAACCATAGCGATTCATAGTGGTCAGATGTTGTGCTGAGGGATTTAGTTTAGTCAAGGACTTGTCAGTGTGAAACTAATGATTGGACTCCATGAGCTTGGAGGGCTTTTCCAAGCTAAGAAATCCTGTGATTCTGTGAATGTCAGCTCGTTTGCTGATCTATGGGATTAGAAACTGTTTTTCTTTATTAAGGGAACACCCAGGAATTAATTAATCTGTTTTAAAAAAAAAAGCTGTGTTTTGAGGTGGTTTTGTTGTTTGTTTTGCTTTGGTTGATTTGGTTTTGCTTTGAGTTTTTTTGTTTGTTCAAGGTTGTTTTGTTGTGTTTGGTTTTTTTTGGGGGGGGGGAGGGTTGTGTTGTGAGGTTTTTAATAGAGGTGTGGGGAGAGGAAAAGATTGAATGAAAGTCCACGTATAGAACGTGAAGTCAAGGATGGTTTTGACCTTAATTTCAAGAACAAGAGTTCTTTTGTTCAAAATGTGTTGTTAGACCAAACAATAGGAGGGAATATTCATTAATAAATAAAACTGTGAATTTCTAACTGGCAAAGATAAGGGAGCTTGAGAAACATGGAGACAGATCAGAAGGTTAGCATCTGTTGTTAGTTTCTGACACAACAGAGCCAAGGTCGAAGTCTTTTAATGCTCTTTGTAAACTCAAAAGCACCAGTCCAAATCATCCTGGAGGGCAGGGATGCCATCCAGAGGGACCTGGACAGGCTGCAGAGGTGGGCACAAGCCAACCTTATGAGGTTCAACAAGACCAAGTGCAAGGTCCTGCATCTGGGTTGAGGCAATCCCAAGCACAAATCCAGGCAGGGCAGTGAGTGGCTGGAGAGCAGCCCTGAAGAGAGGGACCTGGGGGTGCTGCTGCATGAGAAGCTCAACATGAGCCAGCAATGTGCACTTGCAGCCCGGAGGGCCAACCAGATCCTGGGCTGCATCAGGAGAAGTGTGGCCAGCAGGTGGAGGGAGGTGACTCTCTCCCTCTACTCCACTCTGCTGAGCCCCCACCTGGAGTACTGCATCCAGTTATGGAGCCCCCATTGCAAGAAGGATGTGGAGATGCTGTAGTGTGTCCAGAGCAGGGCCACGAGGATGCTCCGAGGGCTGCAGCAGCTCCGCTATGAGGGCAGACTGAAGGATTTGGGGCTGTTCAGTTTGCAGAAGAGGAGGCTACAAGGTGACCTTCTTGTGGCCTTCCAGGATCTGAAGAGGACCTACAAAAAGCTGGGGAGGGACTTTTTAGGCTCTCAGGTAGAGACAGGACTAGGGGGAATGGAGCAAAGCTGGAGGTGGAGAGATTCAGGCTGGAGGTGAGGAGGAAGTTGTTGAGCCTGAGAGTGGTGAGAGGCTGGAATGGGTTGCCCAGGGAGGTGGTTGAGGCCCCATGGCTGGAGGTGTTTAAAGCCAGGCTGGTTGAGTTTCTGGTCAGCCTGATCTAGGGTAGGGTGTCCCTGCCCATGAGAGGGGGGTTGGAACTGGCTGATCCTTGTGGTCCCTTCCAACCCTGAATGATTTCTATGATTCTATTTTTCATAAACTGGAACATTTCAAAATAACAGAATTGTTTCAGTTCTTTCATTCCACAAAGCACTTCTAACAGACATACTGAGATGTTTATTATAAACTCTGTGGTCCAGTGATTGAAAATCTGTGGTTGAAAAAGGGTCAGGAAAGATCTGTGTATAACCCTGTAGTTATGTCTAATTATCACAGGACTGAGCTTCATTCATCTTGTCCATGTTTAGAAACAGCATTTGAAGCTGGGCTAGCTGATTTTACCTCGAAAACAGTATGGTCAGTTGCAATTTACTTTTATCATAGAATCATAGAACGGTTTAGGTTGGAAGGGACCTCAAGGATCATCCAGCTCCAACCCCCTGCCATAGGCAGGGACACCTCCCACCAGAGCAGGCTGCTCAAGGCCTCATCCAGCCTGGCCTTGAACACCTCCAGGGAGGAAACATCCACAACCTCCCTGGGCAACCTGTGCCAGTGTCTTACCACCCTCACTGTAAAGAACTTCCTCCTAACATCCAGTCTAAATCTCCCCTCTGCCAGTTTAAACCCATTCCCCCTCATCCTGACATTACTAGACCTTGTAAACAGTCCCTCCCCAGCCTCCCTGTAGGCTCCCTTCAGATACTGGAAAGCCACTCTAAGGTCTCCTCGAAGCCTTCTCTTCTCCAGGCTGCAGAGCCCCAACTCTCTCAGCCTGTCCTCATAGCAGAGCTGCTGCAGCCCTCTGAGCATCTTCGTGGCTCTCCTCTGGACTGGCTCCAGCAGTTCCATGTCCTTCTTGTGCTGGGGGCTCCAGAACTGCACACAGTACTCCAGGTGGGGTCTGAGGAGAGCAGAGTAAAGGGGGAGAATCCCCTCCCTTGCCCTGCTGCCCACACTGCTCTTGATGCAGCCCAGCACAGGGTTGCTGTCTGGGCTGCATGTGCACACTGCCGGCTCATGTTGAGCTTTTCATCAACTCAGACCCCCAGGTTTTTTTCCTCAGGGCTGCTCTCACCCATTCACCACCCAGCCTGTATCTGTGCCTGAGATTGCACCGACCCAGGTGCAGGACCTTACACTTGGCCTTGTTAAACATCATGAGGTTGGCCTGGGCCCACCTCTCCAGTCTGTCCAGGTCCCTTTGGATGGCATCCCTGCCCTCCAGCAAGTCAACTGTGCCACAAGCTTGGTGTCTTAATTGGTTTAGGGCAGTTGCTTTTTCAGAAGTTGTTTCTTTGTGATCACTGAGACAAAAAAAAAAAAAAAAAACAAAACCCACAACCTTTTTGGGTTTTTGTTGGGGTTTTTTTTCTTTATTTACCAGTTTTTTTAGTTTTTTCACT
>WAAF01021192.1:75147-133715 GCA_013400475.1 Tricholaema leucomelas
TCACGGAGACAAAAAAAAAAAAAAAAACCAAACCCACAACCTTTCTGTGGTTTTGTTGGGATTTTTTTTCCTTAGTTACCAGTCTTTTTAGTTTCTTCACTCCCAGTTGTGGTCTTATATTAGGACATACCCATAGTTTTAGAATTTAGATTGGTATTGCTTTGTAATTTAATTTCTGGCTAGAGGAGAAATGCTTTCACTACTATATAAATGCATTTGTAAGTGAGCCTGTAATTTAATTTTTTTCTTTAAAAAACAGTGTTTTATTTCTTTAAAAGCAACATTTCAGTGCCTGTGGCACTTCCACTTGAGTGGCAGCTTCCATGTGAAAGCATTGTCATTCTTGAAATGTAAAAAGAATGTTCCTCTGCATTAAGCTGCATCTGGATGCTTTATTGGCCCCTGTCTGGAAACAGAACAGAGCCTGACAAATCCAGGGTTTCTGTTTCTGTGCATCCTTACAAGGAGCCAAGTGGCAAGCCTCTCCACTCAGGGTGTAAGAGCCCAGAACAGCTCCTGTATTGGGAAGGGGGAAAGAAGCTAGTTTAGAGTTAGTAGGAGTACTGAAACCCAGTTGGAAGCTGCTGGTCTAGTCTGGCAGAGTAAAATACAGTGCAGAGTGCATTAGCTCTAGAGACAGGAGATCTCAGAGCATCTGAAAGGGCTTTGAAAGGGTGTGGTTTCTTTATCTAGCACATCATAGCCATTTCTTCTGCTTCTGTTTGCAGGCATTGGTAGCAACTGATTACAAATAGCCTTTGAGTAGTGATGTGAAGGTAAATTGATACAAAATGCGAGGTCTGGTAAATTTTATCTTCAGCTTTTCTACCTCTGCCTCCGTATCTTTCCTCTGAAGTGCTGTGTGCTTTTCCAGTTATCTGGGAACAATGCCTTGTCATCTTGGTTAATAAAACAGAAACCCTACAGCAATTGCTCACATGGAAAAATTACTTTATAAAGCATTTGGGTAGCTCTGACTGCTGTAAATTCCACACTGCCTGCTCTTGCTCAGCCATTCTTATCTGCTAAGAGTCAGTGTCATGGGCTGAGTTTTCTGTTTCTTGCTGTCTCATGCTCCCTATGTCTCTTCCTTCAGTTGTGCAGCCTCATGGCTCACTTGCCCGTATCTCATGTGTGCTCCAGCAAAGCATGAAGATCTTAACAATCACCCCTATTACTCACTGCTGTATATCTACCAGCTTTAGGAAAAGCCCCTTCTCCAGTATGGTCTCTGTGCTGGTTAGCATGCAGAGCAGAGGACCAGGGCAGTAGTGCCAGTCTCAGACTCATGTGGGCCAGGTTACCCCTTGTGAATGAGTACATTCTCCTAATGAAATGATTAGAATTAGCCATGTAGTCTGCTGAGTCACTGTGTCCTGCTGCTAGAAAATGCCCAGCTGGATACCCTGACACAGTAGCTGGTTATTGCTGCAAACACATTTAAGCTGTTTCTTAAGTAAAGAGCTTATGCAAATAAGCACCTAATTCCTGTTTTGTTTGCACTTGTATTTATTTGACATTGTTCACACAATGATAACAAAGTACTGATCCAAACAACTCCCTAACAGAGTCAACACTGGCTGTGACCACATACATAGAACTGCACTTTTATGAATGAGCATTACACTTAAATTTCCATATTCTGCTTTATATAATACATGGGTTTGTTACACCAGTACTGGCAATACCGAATTGTTCTCACTTCAAAGACTCGTACCAACAAATGCTCTTGTTTCCTTACTCTTTAGGACTGGGGACACACCCAGATAACAAATAGAACTCCAAACCTGGACAACTTGATTGTGATGGAGTCAGAGCTTTAAAGCTGCTGGTTTTGGTGTCCTGAAGGCCATCTGCCTTCAACAGCAGCCACTGAGAGATCTGAATCATGCTTGGTTAGATTTTTTTTCCTGTATTCATCATTTCCCATTTCAGAGAAGCCAAAGATTCTCCTTCCATGGGAAAACAACAGTTCCCAAAGCTCAAGAGAGCTCCTGGCTCAGCTTTTGAGCATGGTATCAGCAGCAGTGCAAACTCAAGGATTACTGGAAAGAGGGGGATGGGGAAAATCTAAGAACATCTGCTCTTGTTTGCATTGTTAGTGCCATCCATGTATTATATAAAATATATGAATGAGAGATACTGAGAGGAAATTAGTACAGCCCAGGATTCTGGTGATAGAAAAACACAGACTAAGCTTATGACACCAAATTCTTTTTGTGTATTTTTGATGTATAATCCCTTCTGGTTCAGTTTCCTACATGTTATATATATATAAAAATCTATCTAGTTTTTCAAAGATACTCACAGATTCCTTTACAGGTTAAGTAAAAGCAAGTCTCACTGAACAAAAACATCAGAGGAACTAATATCCTAATCCTCTACCCATATCTTTCAGTCTTTTCAAAGTAAAAATAGCTTGAAATACATTCAGTACCAAAGCAGCTGAAATTCAGGAGAGCCCTGCAAGCTCTTCCTGTTCTCCCAAGTTCATCCACGAATTAGCCCAGTTTTAAGGGCTGCTCTGATGCATACTTAGCCTAACTTGAAAGGCCCAAACTGGAGTGCTTCATTGTGTTTCCCCCTAGTATTATTACTTAGAAGGAAGTAATGGGACAGCTCCCAGTAGGTTATTAGTAGAACAAAAATGTGTTTCGTTCAAGCCTGTTTTCTAGATGATTCCTGGCACGGTGTGTACTCACTGCCCTCATGCAGCCAGCTGTTTGCACAGCACATTCCTCAGGGTTCTGCTGTACCAAGGTGTACTTGTCAGCCAGAACAGTCCCTCAGGCTGCAGGGGAACATCTCTGTCCTCATTTTCATTCATTCCCACAGCAATGTCTATTACGAGTTTTTCCTGAGCATGTCTAGCATGTTTCTCTCTAGCAGTAGGAAGAAAACCAGTGTCCTAAGAGGAGTGTTTCTGTTTTCCATTACAGAATGGTAGGGGTTGGATGTGACCTCTGAAGATCATTGCAGTCCAACCCCGCTGCCAGAGCAGAATCACCTCAAGTAGATGGCAAAGCAGCATGTCCTGGCAGGCCACTCTCTAGAAGCTGAGTTCACGACCTCTCTGGGCAACCTGTTCCAGTGCTCTGCCAGCCTCAAAGTAAAGAAGTTTCCTCTCATGTTTATGTGGAACCTCCTACATTCAAGTTTATGCCCATTACCTCTTGTCCTGTCGCTGGAGACAGTCTAGCCCCATCCTCCATGCCAAAGGTATTTAAGATTATGCAGTAATGTGCTGATTATCCCTGAGTCTAGCAGTAAATCAAAAGGAGAGCTGTACTTCTCCCATACATACAAGCAGTTTCAAGGATTGTGCTGCAACTGCTTACCAGAAGGAAGGGAACAGCCCCTACCTTCACTCTGTGGTGAAAGCATGACTTACCTTGCTTCCAAGTCTGGATACGTCAGACCCAGTAAACTCCAGTTTTTCTTTACTCCTAAACTGCCACATTCAGTCAGTGAGTGCCATTGTGACTCTGCAATCAATGGCATGCTTCATGCATTGTCAGAAAACTGAATCCTTGCCACCCCATCTCACCAATGGCTGGGTTTGAGTTGCTTTTAACACAGTGACACAGATGAAAGCTCAAGTCTTCAATTGCATTTCAAGGGCCAGCCAAAAGACCTCCTTTAAAAGGTCTAACAAGGCATAAACAATGCTTACCTGTGTAAGCAATTTAACACAGCTGTAGCAAATGAAATACTAATTAATGAGCAGAATGTGTTTGCCAGCTGGCAGTACTGATTGTATGGCTGCCTCCCTTTCCCAGCACTGGTTTTAATCAACGTGACTGCATCTGAATCTCAGAGATCTTGCAGTTTTTTTGGAGTAACAACACAGGTGGTATTCTCTATTTAATTGTTTTTCATTCTCTCTGGGTACATTCAGAATTTGTTAAACTAAGTGAAATAAGTCCTATTACTTGAGAATACTAGGTTTGAGAATACAAAGAGAATACAAGAGTAGTTCACAGATGGACATGGAACTGCTGGAGCAAGTCCAGAGGAGAGCCATGAAAATGATCAGAGGGCTGGAGTACCTCTGCTATGAGGACAGGCTGAGAGAGTTGGGGCTCTGCAGCCTGGAGAAGGCTTCCAGGAGACCTTAGAGTGGCTTTCCAGTATCTGAAGGGAGCCTACAGGAAGGCTGGGGAGGGACTATTTACAAGGTCTAGCAATGTCAGGATGAGGGGGAATGGGTTTAAAGTGGCAGAGGGAAGATTTAGACTGGATGTTAGGAGGAAGTTCTTTACAGTGAGGGTGGTAAGACACTGGAATGGGTTGCCCAGGGCGGTTGTGGATGCTCCCTCCCTGGAGGAGTTTAAGGCCAGGCTGGATGAGGCCTTGAGCAACCTGCTCTAGTGGGAGGTGTCCCTGCCTATGGCAGGGGGTTGGAGCTGGATGATCCTTGAGGTCCCTTCCAACCTAAACCATTCTGTGATTCTATGATTCTATGTACCAGGTAACTGTATCAACCTTGCTTCATTTACCCTGTAAATTGTTACAATCAAAAGAAAAAATGACATAATTTTTAAGTGAAAAAAAAACAGCAAACCAAAACTATCTCCTCCCATACTGAGCATCTCAGGAACAGATCTGAATCCAGCAAGATGAACCATCTATACAAAAAATGTCATTTGGAAGTTTGTCCCTAATCAAAGCTTTATTTCAGAACAGTGCATTCCCAATAACATTCAAAAATAAGATTTAGTTCCACATATATATATGTAAATTCAAATTAGTTTAGTCTAAGTTTGATGTGGACAGTTTAATACTAACTCAGGGAAAGAAAAAGATTAATCTCTCCAGACTTAGGACCTAGACTAGGAGCTAGGACTTAGGACCTAGCTCCAGTGCCATGTGAAAATAAGTCTTTCAGTGAGACTTTGAAGAGGTTTCCTGCTGAAAAGCTAAACAGGGAGCCAGCTTTCCCTGACAGATTGGTGGGTCTGGGATGCCTGTGCATGTGGCTCTGTCACAGACTGCTGAAAGGGCTAATTAAAGCCCAGGTTTGTTTTCTTGCAGGAAGCTCAGCTTCTCAACAGCATGTATAATCAGCAGGGAGGATCTCACCTTGCCTTGTTTCATCCTGCAGCCTGGCTTCTCTCCTTCTCTCTGAATATAACTGTGCTCATTCATCAAGGCAACACCACAGAGCCATCTTCTCCTTTCAGAAGACATATTTTGCATAATTATTCCTCTTCCAAGTGCACCTGCTACAAATGCTACCTTTGATCTTTGTGTGGATGTGGGAATTGACAACTGCCTTTACCTCATTGCCAGGGTGATACTGAAGCCACTGCCTTCTGAAACGGTTGCTGATGTGAGCCAACGCCCAGCTTCTAAGGCTCTGAAATCACCACTGCTAGCAGGTAGCAAACATGTTTGTGTCACAGAGACTCAGCTTCTGCAGTCAGAGAGCTGCTACACTGAGAAGGGTGATGTGTCAAGAACTAGTTCCATGAAACAAGGTAAGTGTATGGAACAATTCCTTTTTTTGAGAACTGGGGAAGTCCCACTCCCACGACCTGCTTGCACTCACTGGATCCTTTGAGAGGATTTAACTCATCATCCAGGTAAAAGACTAATGGGAGGGCATGGGGGTGCATGTGGTGTGGGAAATTCACCCACCTCTTTCTGTTTGGTTGCTTTAAATTAGAATCATAGAATCAACCAGATTGGAAGAGACCTCCAACCTCATCCAGTCCAATCTAGCACCCAGCCCTAGCCAGTCAACCAGACCATGGCACCAAGTGCCTCAGCCAGGCTTTGCTTGAGTATCTCCAGGGACGGTGACTCCATCACCTCTCTGGGCAGCCCATTCCAATGCCAATCACTCTCTCTGCCAACAACTTCCTCCTAACATCCAGCCTAGACCTCCCCTGGCACAGCTTGAAACTGTGTCCCCTTCTTCTGTTGCTAGTAAGTGCCATAACAAGGAGAGGGGACAGCGCTGCGTAACAGGGAGTTGGAGGGTTGAGATGTTTGAGCAGTAGTGATCTGCTAGGTTAGGTCAGCTGCTCAAGGAACCACAGTCTTATCTATTTTTATTATTGTATTTTTTCACTCAGGGTTTTAAATCCACTTCAAATTACAATTTAACTGAAATGAGAAATTTCAGGCAGCTGTCAGGCCATCGGTGTCATTCACTGGTACAGTTCTCTCACATGTAATGATCACCAGATGTTCACCAGGACTCTTAAATGTCACCTCCTCACACTTACTATGCAGTTTGAGTGTGAAGCAGAACTGCTTAGTGAATGACTGAAGGTTAGGTTTAGCCCATCAAGAAAATGGAAACACTTAGGCAATTATTAGCAAAAAAGCAACCAGGGAAAAATAGAATTTTTCTTAGTATTTGCAGAAGAAATTCCTTCTGCTTTGCCCCCCTTTTTATGTCCTCACTGTATTCATACCTCCAGACAGTCATAGTTCTTGCAGGTACATTTTAAATTAACATTTTTAAACCTTCAGTCTTGGAAGAGAGAATTTTGTTGTGGCAGCACAGTGATTATATTTTCATAGAATCAACCAGGTTGGAAGAGACTTCCAAGATCATCCAGTACAACCTAGCACCCAGCCCTACCCAGTCAACTAGACCATGGCACTAAGTGCCTCATTCAGTCTTTTCTTCAACACCTCCAGGGATGGTGACTCCACCACCTCCCTGGGCACCCCATTTGCACTTGGCTTGCACAGACCAAACTGCAGCTCGTGGAAGTTCCAGCTTTCGATCCCTACTCCAAACACCCAACTTGCCTCTCAGAACCATTCCTTTGGCACAGGCAATATGACATTTTTGCCATCCTTTTGAAAAGAATTCTGACTTATGCTTGACAACAAAAGCAGAGGATGGGTATCATTAGATTTTATTGTACAAAACTGACAAGATATGGCATTCCTTAGAATTAAAAAAAAACAAGAAAGATCAAAACAGAACTCATGTCCCTGGAACAATTCTGTCAATGGAACAATTAATACACACGACCTTTAGTCCAGCAATGACATTTACCTGCAGCAAGACCATCTTCAGACAGGACAGGTATAATTAAAAAAATAGTCCATCAGTTCAAGCAATAGTTTTAATTTTCCATGAAATAAGTATTTCTATAAACACTTTTTAATGTCCAGTCAAAACAAATGCTTTTGAGTTTTCTTTACGTTAAAGAGATATAAAACAACCAGACAGGTTTGGGAATCATCAGAGAAGTCTACCCCATGGGCAAGTCTAGGGTTTGTGTTCCACTTGGAAATGTTTGGGTTTATAAAAATGAGTAATAGCAATGTAGTGTTCCCTAATCAAATACTTCTGGCAAACAGACCTTGCTTCTCTGATGTTTTATTCATCACTGCAGTGCAAGCCTTTTTGGGTGGTTTCATCTTAATTTGATGTCTCATTTCTCTGTCAAATTCAGAATTTGATTATAGGCCCAGGGAAAGCCTTTCATTGCTTTTATTCACCAAACCTCCCTGCTACAGCACAGAGTTTACAAAAGGTCAGAACTATGCAAGGTCTCCATTCTGCTTCTCAGCAAAAAAAAGCCATCAAATAATTGTTGAGTAGTTTTCCCTTTTTCCCACTGGAAGGAATTCTTAGTATTAACACAAACCAATAAAAGGGAACCAGGCAACTTTATGTTAAATTCCAGTTCAGCTGTAAACAGCCTTTAAACAACAGTGCTATGAAGAACTGCATTAACTTGCAGTTCTACAGGGGGAAAAAAAACATCAAAACAAAGAAAGGATCAGGGAAGCTCATAAACAGTTGTGCCCAGAGAGCACAAAACTACCTTTGCTGTGGTCTAAGCTTTACAAAAAAGTGCTTCTCTGCAGGGCACAGTCACTGAGATAAACTTCTGAGATGGTCCCGGGGTGTAAGTGATCCTAGACACCCGCACACACACACACACACACACACATATGTATTACACTGTGCTTTCTACCCAGAGGTTACACTTCAGCACTGTACATCTGTCATCCTCCCTCTTCCTCCAGAAGGAGAAAGAAACCTTCTAATGCAAGATAAAAATAATTCTGAATAATTAGTCATGTATTAAAGACCTAGTTTTGAAGTATTTATTTAACATCTAGTCATATAAAATAAAGTGTAAAAGTATGAAGGTATCAGAACGTGGCTTTCAGCAAGGCAGTTTGGGAAGTAAGAATTCAACACAAACCAGGAATTAAGTTTCTGTTTCCCTCCCCCGCCCCGCCCTTTGAAAAGGGTCACATCAGAATGAATGAAAAACACCGAAGAATTTCACTTCAAGCCTGCACTCCTCCTGCCTTTTGTCCTTTTCCCATCAGGAGAGACCACTGGGAGAAGCCTCCAGGGTTGGAGTTGTGTTGTTCTTTGTGCTCTTGTGGCGGCTCTGGCGGGCACTATGTGCTGCCCTCTCTGGGTGGCAGGGGCGACTGAGGCTGCTGCGGTGGCTGCGTGCCAGTGGCCGTTTTGATAGAGTTCAGGGTTTTGCTAAACCAAGAGTTTTTGGCAGCTTGGATTTCATTCATAAGAGCTCCTCTCTGGTGCTCCAGCTCCTAAGAAAGCAGAACAGTCAGAAGTGATCACAAAACAGTTAAAAGCACCCTCAAAAACTCCATTCCTGCAGTCCAGCACTTTTCTCTGCAACCTCCCAGGCACTGAGGATAGAAGACCGTTTGAAATGGCAGAATTGGCAGAAGGTACTTAGGTACACAAATAAAAATCTCTCTCCTTTTTTTTCATTTTCTTTCTAAGACAGAAAACTCTTCTGGAAGGTCTCAGCTATACAGTGGTGTGTCTATGTGCTCCCTTCTGCACCCATTTTTTGCACCATTCAGAATTATTTTTGACTGAGCACGAGGTTTAGGAGACCACCCTGCTGTGCTTGCTTTCCACCTACCTGAATTTTGCACTTGGCTTCCACGAGCTGCAGTTTGGTCTGTGCAAGTTCCAGCTCCATCTCTCTCAGCTGCTTCTTCAGTGCATCCTTCTCGTCATCCATTTCAAGGTTTTTATTCTCCGTGCTTACAGCAGACAGCTTCAGTGTCCCCTCCTTGCTGAAAATCTCACTGCAGTGTTTGCAGGCCATCACTTTGCCCTGAAACACCCAGAAAGCTCAGATTTAATCCATTTTAGAGGAGTTGCTGTGCTGCCTGGAAGAGCCATTCTTAGGTTAGACTGCCTTTTGACCATCTAGCGCTGCAGTTTTCATATGTAACTGAAGGGGAAGTTGAGAAATTCATGATCAATTCTCAGGCTGTATCAAACACCATAAAAAATTCCTACAATCTAGTGAGCATGCTCTAAAATCAAGGACATTGCTCTGAGATTAGAATTATTCAAGCCCTCTTGCTACCAAAGCTTTGCAACATTTTGCAGTCTTTCTAACAGGGCGATTCAGAAGAGCAAATGGCACTCCAGGGACTCTTTTGTCTTCCATAAAAGCACTTGACCAAATTAATACAGATTGTGATGTTTTGCAGAATGCCAGGTAGCTTCCCCTTGTCTTCAGAAGCAAGCCAAGCAGCCTGTGCTCCCTGCAAGGGCCAGTGCTGAGCTGTTGGTGCTTGTTTAGCATCGTAGGGTATGGCCCTTTTCTGCTCACTCAACAGTGAGGTTCTCATGCTGCCTGGAGGGGTGAACCAGGCACTCATGGCTGAAGATTCTGTGAAGATGGAACACAGATGGCCTGGCTTACCCAAACTAAAACAGGATACTGAGCTTTTTCAGCAGCACACAGGAACATCAAATCCTAGAATCATTTTATCAGGAACATTAAAAAGTCATTTAAAAGCAACAAATTATGTTCAGCTTGGGTAGCAAAGAAACAACTAGAAGCTATGGCAGAGGGAAAGCAATTCTGCCTACTCAGTACTGACAAAGCAGAGGGATGCAATTATTACCTGACCAGGGGACGTTTACTTCTTGTGCAGATGTCCCTGATTTGGGATCTTAGAGAAGGGAGAAGAACTGCTATGAAGTTTATGCTATACATTTCTTCTGGGGATGGCTCAAGCTGTACAAATTCCTTAAACCAACTCTGCTTAAATTACAGAAACCCAAATAGAGACATTGTCCAATTCATACAGTTCTAAGCCCTCCATTGCACACACTGGAGAAGCAGCAGATTCTACAGATGCCAGTTAAGTAAAACATCCAAGCAAATACTGCCTCTCTGCATTTTCTGCCTGAAGTACACATTTCAACACAAAAAAGAAAAGCCAAGCTCCATATGCACTTCAGTTTGAGAATTTCATCTTGTCTGACAGAGGATAAAGAGCTGTGAAAGGAAACAAACCCTTTCATTGTTTACATCTGATGGAAAATGCTGGTGGAGCAGTCAGGGCAGCTGGGTGGACATCACTGCTGTTACATTAAACTCTCATTCACATTCTGTTTTGCATCCCTGGCATTTAGTAGTGCATGCATTAGAAACATCCCACATGTAGAGGCATCCTCCTCACCTTCAAGACCTCCAGCTCATCTTTACTGGCCACTTGTTGTTTTTCCAGCCTGGTACTCAGCTGGGAACAAATCTGGAGCAGAGAAAACAGTCTCTTAGCTAAAATTTACTGCACTAAAACACAGACTATGCTTTTAAACAATTAATTTTGTTAGAGCCAACTTTTCTTCAGTTCTGCCTCACTCAAGTGTATACATTCACCCTCAACAAAGCCACTGATGCTGGTAAGGAGTCTGAAAAATGGCATATTCAGTGCAGAACTTGAATGTTTTATGGATGAACTGGTTTATGTTTGTATTGCATTATGCTGCAGAGTAAAGAAGCATTCATAGAAGCTCAGGTCAGAAAAGACCTCTGGAGATCATCCAGGCCAAGCCCCCTGCTAAAGCAGAGTCACTCACAGCAGGCTGCCCATGATCACAGTGTCCATGTGCATTTGGAATCTCTCCACAGAAGAAGCATCCACACCCTCTCTGGGCAGCCTGCTCCAGGGCTGCAGCACTCTCACAGCAAAGAAGTTTTTCCTCCTGTTCAGACAGAACCTCTTGGGTTCCAGTTTGTGCCCATTGCCCCTTGTCTTCTTACTGGGCACCACTGAAAAGAGTCTTGCCTCATCCTCTTGCCTCCCACCCTTTAGCTATTGATCATCATTGATCAGCCCCTCTCAGGCTGTCCTTTTCCAGGCTAATCAGCTCCAGGTCTCTCAGCCTTTCTTTCTCATAGAGATGCTCCAGGCCCCCAGCACCAAACCCCACAGTACTGAAATTAGCTGAAACACAAGTTAGTTCTGATTCACTGCATCAGGAAACTACTAGGAAACCCACAAAAAGATTCACAATAAATTCCAGTGCTTGCTCTCTAAGGCCTGCAATGTGTGTTCCTGAAAGGATGAGATGTGCAACTCAGAAAATTCAGCTCTCAGGATAAGGCTGAGAGAAGAAACTTGAGAAAGTGTCTCCAGAACAGTACCTGTTTGTACTCTGCAATAATGGCTGTGGTTTTCTTGATCTCAGATTCTGCCTTCTCAAGCTGCTTCCTGAAGACTTCCTTCAGCTAGGAATTGAAGGAGAGGAATTATTACACAAAGAAACTCTCACAATGCATCATCAGATTGTTCCCTCCAAGCCCTGATGTGTTTACAGCAGTCTTGCAGCCTCTTCTCACCAACCTCCAGTTCTTCAGACATGTCTGATTTATTTAGTGTACAAATACTGATTATATTGAGTTGTAACCAAGAAGTCTGTGCTGTGACACAGTGCATATCCCTGCCTGAAGAATCCTCCTGTGGGGTCCTTCTCTTCCTCTCTGATGAGTGGTGGTAGACCCTGCTCCACAGAAAACAAAACAGTGACCTCCTCCTTGGTTTTCTGCCACAGCAGGTTTGGGCAAACAGATGATTTCTTTGTTTGGAGTGGAACAGGAAAGAAGAATCTCTCAGCACTATCACTCTCATCTCCATAAAAGAAGAAAAAAAAAAGTCTATTTTGGTCTCTGGCAATGCATTAAAATAACAGCAAAGTCATTTCTCCCCTGCTCAGAACCACTACATTTTGAGAGCTCTTTCAGTAGGAAAGAGGCCTCTGCTGCTCTGTTTAGAGTGGGCAGAGAGCTTGGCATCCTCCATTTTAGAGAGACACAAATAATGGGCATTTGATTGTCATAGTCACTCCTCTCAAATGGCAGAAAACATCAAGCTGCCACTTCTAAAACATATCTTGGTGTGTGGTCAACACGTTAGACTCATGGGACTGTAAAGCTAAGACTGAAGGAGTACAAGGCCAAGGCTACTCAGCAGAATACTCCTGACCTTCAACTCTGTTCTGCTGTTGGTTCTAGCTTCAGAAAGGAGCATTCACAGCCTTGTTTCAGTGAACCAGCAGCTGAACCCGGAACAGCCTCTGATAAGGGAACAATTTCTCTGGCTCCTGGATTACAGCCCTACGAGGAGAGGCTGAGGGAGCTGGGATTGTTTAGCCTGGAGAGGAGGAGGCTCAGGGCAGACCTCATTGCTGTCTACAACTACCTGAAGGGAGGCTGTAGCCAGGAGGAGGTTGCTGTCTTCTCTCAGGCAGCCAGCACCAGAACAAGAGGACACAGCCTCAAGCTACTCCAGGGGAAATTTAGGCTTGAGGTGAGGAGAAAGTTCTTCCCTGAGAGAGTCATTGGCTACTGGAATGGGCTGCCCAGGGAGGTGGTGGAGTCGCCGTCCCTGGAGCTGTTCAAGGCAGGACTGGACGTGGCACTTGGTGCCATGGTCTAGCCTTGAGCTCTGTGGTAACAGGTTGGACTTGATGATCTGTGAGGTCTCTTCCAACCTTGGTGATACTGGGAGACTGTGATTAGGTAATTCTAATCATGTCTCCTTAGTTATAATTGCTCACCACCAATAAAAATAGTTACTAAAATACTAGGAAGAGGAAAGGTACCAAAAAAGTAAACATTCAGAGGTCAAAGGCAGAGGAAAACACTGAAAAGCATATTGTTCAAAAGAAATACTTACCCTGGCGCTGTCAATTTTTAGTTGCAGCTGCATTTGGAAGACAAAATCCTTTCTGCAGCTGCAACACATTTGTGCCTTTCTGCAGACCCTTTTTCTTGTACTTCCTTGCTAAATGGGAGAAGTTGGAGAACACCTTACCTGAGCAGTTTCCTCTTCCTGCTTCCTTTTCTCCTCCTCAGTCTCCACTAGCTTCTGCTTGGTCAGGAGAAGTTCCTTGTTCAAAACATCTGCCTTGTCTTCAGCCTAGAACCAGAAGCACTGTGTAAATCAGATGTTCTCTCTGCTGGCACAAACGTCCTGCTCTCCACGCCTCAGCAGTACTGCAGATTCAGTTTCTAGTGTTGCCTTTTCCTGCCCTCTGAGGGCTCACCTAAACTATTTTTTTTCATAGAATCACAGAATGGTTTGGGTTGGAAGTGACCTTAAAAATCATTTAGTTCCAAACCCCCTGCCATAGGCAGGGACACCTCCCACTAGAACATGTTGCTTATGGCCTCATCCAACCTAGTCTTGAAGGCCTCCAGGGTGGGAGCATCCACAATCTCCCTGGGCAAGTGTCTCACCACCCTCACTACAAGAATTTCTTCCTAACCTCCAGTCTAAATCTGCCTTCCTCAAGTTTCAATCCATTCCCCCTTATCCTATCACAACAAGCTCTTGTAAAAAGTCCCTCCCCACCTTTCTTGTAGGCCCCCTTCAGGTACTGGAAGGCTGCTCTCTAAGGCCTCCCTGGAGCCTTCTCTTCTCAAAGCTCAACAGCCCCAAGTCTCACAGTCTGTCCCCATAGAAGAGGTGCTCCAGCCCTCCACCAGGCAGAGCTCACAAAGACAGCTCAGATTTTGAGAATCAGGTGGATCCAAATCAGCAGAGCCTGCCCAGGACCCATCTCTGTTAGCATTACCTGGTCCAGGTCATTCCGTAAGGCAATTTTGCTTGTTACAAGCTCATGGGCAAGGTCATCGTTCTCCTGTTCCAGCCTCATGCTTGCTTCTTGGAGCCTGCGGTTCTCCCTCTGCAGAAAGGAAGGAACAGGCAGGAAAGGAAGTTAATCTTTATCAACATTAAAGAGCAATATTGTGTGTGTAAGCCATGGAGAAGGCAAGAGTGCACATCAAGACAGGAGGACTGCTGCTCTGGGAAACAGCAGTGAATGAAGCCAGCAGTGCAAATGCAGCGCTTCCAGTGGTGCTGTCTGTGTCGCAGCAGTGACACCCCGACTGTAGGCTTTCTCTGTTAGAAGCAAACCCAGGCCTCTCTGCAGAAGCACTGGGCTTCTGCTTGCTTATCATCAAAAGAAATGAGGCAGATAAAATCCCAGCCAGCAGCAGGGAACAGGGACTGTGTAAGAGATACTCATACTAATGTTTCCAGTTCAGAGTAGGAAGCTGTCCTGCTCCATTTCACAATCCATACAAAGAGTCTCTTTTGTAGATGCTGTTTTGCCCATCTTCTGCAGGACCAGTGAAGAGCAGCATTTAGCAAGGAGCTCCCTGCAGCTCCTATCATCTGCACTTGCTCAGTGCTGCACTTGCAGCAGTTACAACAGTGCATGTCTTACAGGATACCTGCTGAGTAAAAGTGCCAGATGGAGAGAGGGCCTCACTCCCCCAGCAACAGGCCCAGAACCTGCTCGGTGGACTAGGCACAGCAGCACAAAATGCAGAACTTGGAGACTGCAGGCCCTGGTCCTTGATGCAATGCACTCTGCACAGGCAGAAATGGCTACACAGAGCACTAACGAGGAGTTCATGGATTGTAAAGATCAGTTTCAGTAACTGCTCTTCCAGGGCTGAGAAACAGAATCGTATTCAAAAGATGTCTGTGGGCCACTGGACTTCCAGGAGTCCACATCAAATACACATCTTTATCTTCAGGTGAACACAGCCAGGTGGGACAGAATAGAGGAGCCATCCTCAAACAGAATTTAAGAGAGCAAGAAAAAGTGCTGGCTCTGAGTCACACAATGTTTGTGCATCTTTCATACCAGCAGAAGCTACAGAGGGAATCTGTGCAGTATGGAAACTGAGGGAAAAACACCATGTTCATATGAAAACACCTAGGTGAAGTGACAGTAACCTGCCTGATGAGATTTCAGAAAGGACCTGTGCTCACTTGAAAGGTAACCTATGTTCTTCAGGAAAAAAAAAAAACAAAACAAAGCAAAACCCAGTAAAAAACGAATGCACATCAGCACTTCAGACAGCAAAATGTTTCCAAGAGTTGTTCAGTGAGTGTCTCCCTACCAGATGTGATCTCTTTGCATAAGAATATTAGTCACTGGTCATCACTTCCTCTTGCTCCCCAGCTACACTCAGGTGTGTTTTTCATTCCAAGCTCACCACCATGAAACTGCAATTTGCATTTCTCTTGCAAAAAAATATTTTTTTGCATGCTTGTCTTAAACAAAAAAGGACAACCACAGCTCTTAAGAGGATGCCAGAACAGGTCTCTTCTGTATGGGAGCTTCCTCTGTGGCAGGAAACACAACCTCTGCAACTATTCTCTCCTTAATGTGACCTCATTGTGCAACCAGGCTGCACTGCCCTGAACAGGAAAGTAAGTTTGTTTCCTTTCCAAGAGATCACACTTTAAATAACTTGTTTTGTTACAGAAGCTCTAAGTAAAATACTTTTCTTTTCACACAGTTAAAATAACCACTGCTAAAAGATGCATATACTTTGGAGGGTCTTTTTTAATTGCTCTGTATTCTGTTTGGGACAAAGAATTCTTAGCAGTAAAATTCTTCTGTAAGGTACTATATGAAGTGTAAAATCAAACTGCAGTCAAGAATCATAATGATATCATCATCATAATCGACTCAACTGTGTCTTTACATCTGTATTTTCCTCAGACCACCTTAGAAATGATGATTTCTAGAGACACTCAGCACTCCTCAGAGGCCTGTCACCTAAAAACCGGGGCCAGATCAGGTGCTGCCAGGAGTCGCAGCACCAAGACCTTCTCATAGGGGTGTTGCTTAGAGGGAGAAACCAGCAAATTCTTAAGACTTCCACAGAATAACCCAGAAAGAGTTTTGCTTTAACATTTTTGCTATGCTTTTGCCAAAAGCTTCAGTGTCCACAAAGCAAGCTGCACAATGTGAAGTTGGAAGTTCCTGCTTTGCATAGGCAGACAAGTGGGTAAGCAAGCTAGGTGGCTGGAAATGCGCTATCCTCCTCTTAAACTGCGACTGGCACGGCACATAGCTAGTAAGTTAAAGATCTCTTACCTTGGGCATCCAGTCAGTAGCTAAAGAGAGGGGTTTAGCTCCTTCACCATACTTCTAACTCGCAGCTGAAGTGTCTCTCACAGGGCCACCTCTACTCCTCCTCCACACAGGGCAGTATGCATGATTAGATGGCTTGCCTTTTCCAGCTCCTCCCCTCAGATCTAGCCTCCTTCCTCAGGAGGAAACTCTTAATCTGATCAAGCCCAAAGAGAACCTAACCTTACACGGCAAAGACATAAACAGCAAACAGCTTTTCATAGGCAGCCAACTATACAGCTCTGAAATATTTACAGGGCTTTATCAAACACCACTTGCAACGGCAGAAAGTTCAACAGATGGAGCTGGTTCCTTACAGCAGGGCTCTCTTCACAGGCAGCGTTTTGCAACCTGGCATGAGCCAACCTGTCAGACCTGCTGGTTGTCCTTGGTGTAAACAGTCAGCTTCCTGCCTTCTCTCTGCGCACCACTAACAATCCACTGGCTATGGCAGCGATTTCCTTCTCTTCGGCACTGCTCAGTGACTACAATCAGTAAAAGAGACTCCTCTTTCCCCAAACAGCCCTGCTTACAAAAGGCAGCTGGTGAATGCTGATCAGCTTTTAAAAGGAGGATACTGCATTTCCAAAAGGGACAGACACCGCTGAGACATACAAACGCAAATCAACTTACCTCCTGTACAGTCACAGACCAAATACTGCTTTCAACCATTGGTGTAAAGACAGTGAAAACAGGAGGATAAAATGATTTTTAAATACCAACAAAGACACGGGGGGAAAAAAAGAAAGAAATTAAGAAAATTGCTGATTCTTCAGTGAGTTTAAAAGATGATATATTCCAGCTTCCATCACACACTGGATGGAGAGAAGGCAGCCAAATTGGAAGCAGGAGGCAAGCCTCAGCTCTGAAAGGCTGAACTCCACTCTCTGCTCACTTCCAGACAGCACCGAGGAGCAACTCCTGACAGGATTAGCAGTGGTGATGCATCCTCTCTGTGCTGCTACTCGGCAGGGTGGTAACGAGTCACAAACCTTGTTAAGCAACTCATGTTTCCTGATGAGCAAACACCCAAGCCCCAGATCTTTGGGAATGAAGAGAGCCTCCTCAATGGCAGAATGAAAACACTGATTAAGATTCACTTCTCTGGGCATCAGCAAACTGAAATCTTCATGAGCCCACTGAAAAGGGCTCTTGACTGTGGAGGAAAAGCTCATGAACCTCCACCTACAAACCCAAAAGGCTTACACAGCAAACTCTCCAGGAAATCCTCTCCTGGGAAGCAGCATAGAGGCTCCTGGAGGTGGTTTGTTGTTTCTCTTTGTTGGCTGTGAAGAAGCACTCCCCAGAGTGCCCCAGCACACTTGTTTTCAAAACCCACAGACCAAGAATGACCCACATCATGAGTTAGCTGAAGTTTTCCCTCATGACAGTTACCAGGACTGAATAAAAACGACCAGTGTCTTCATTTTTGCTTCCACTTCCAACACACAAAACCTGTTATATCCAAACTGCACATTTATTCAGACAGACTCCTCCATTGCACAACAAGGTCCACAGAGGAAAAGGCATTTCTGCCCTCAGAGCAGAACTGTGTGTGCAAGCAGGGGCTGCTTGCATAACTCCAGCCTTTCTTTGTGTGGTTATATCCTCTTTATTTTACATCAAGCAGTCCCCAAACTCAGCTCTGGTGGTGATTTCTCATCAAGGAAACCAAAACCCTGTTACATGAAGTGTTCTCAAACACAGAAAAACCCCCAAACATATTAGATAGGGAGGAAGAAAAATGAATCTGAACTATACTGCTGCTTTTTCTGCTCAAGCAACTTGCTTTTCTTCATAGGTTGTAGAGGCAATCTGCAATTTGTTTTAACCAGAAGTTAGAAAAGCTGGTGACAAACAGCAACTTAGAACTCATTTACTGTGTGCCTATTAAAAATCTAACTGACAAAAATGTGACAGTTTGTTATAAGCAATGGAAAATAAAGTGAAAAGATGTCCATTAAAAAAAAACACCATCAAAACCCAAGAAACCTACAATATTTTTCCTAAAGAATCCTTGTAAATACAGAAGGGAACAAACACCCCAAATAATGGCACTTTAATACTGTTCTTTTGGCAAGTCAGACCACAATCAACAAGCAAAACTGTAGCTGGGCAGGACCTCCTGGGGCATGTAACACAGCTCATTGCAGCACACGAATTTAACCTGTCAAGAGAACAGCAGCCTGGTTAAGAGCAGCCTGGACACTGCAAAACCAGTGCAAAGTCCAGCCCTTTGCTGGAGTTTATGGAGATTTTGGGGTGGGTGGCATCAGGGGAGCACCCTGGGCATACCCAGCTGCTGGAGGCTGCTCAGCCACATGTCCACACGCTTGGGACACCTGTTGGAATGGAGCACTGGGGAGCAGAGGAAGAAACGTGTTATGCCCCCACTCTGCTGGGCCTGGTTTCTGGGATGCCTGAGTGGAAGCCAGATCCACATGTAAGAGCCATGCCAGCTCCCACGAGTTCCTTCTGCAATGCAGCAGGGACAGACCAAAAGGAGAAGAGAGCCATGTGCCATTTTGGGGGCTACTCCCATGCCAGTGCCCTCACAGTCCAGCTCCTATACTCCCACCACTCCACTGAACCATTCCCAGTGAGGAGTAGGCCACAGGCAGGAATCTCACTCAAGACTCACTGCTGCAACTCTGACATGCTAGCATCTCTGTGGTCCTGACAATCCTCTGCTGGCAGTAACAGCAGTAGCAAGCTGCAAACAACAAAAACTCTAACAACTACAACTGAAAACCATCAGCAGACTGAAAGCCCATTTCCTTCTTGACCTATGAGAGCAATATTCTGCAGGGATCTCCAATTCCAGCGAGCCTATTCAAGCAGCATCCTCTTCCACTGGGCAGCAACCCAAGCCCCTGGTTTTGTTCTGGGAATAGACATGAAGAACTGCAACGAGAGAGGCCTTCAGGGCCCAGCCCACGCAGGGGGCGCAGAAGGCCAGAGGGAGCTAACAGCAATGTGCTCACAGGCAAATTCAGCTCTTTGGCAGCATGGACTTGGCCTGACTGGGCAAAGTCCAGCACTGGAGCTGCCAAAATGAAATGCACTTCTGGACTGCAGAGCCATCCTTCAAGGGGCAAGCAAAGTTGGCTCCCCACTTTCTGCCCAGAAGGACCACACAGCTTGAGTCTCTTGCTGCCCTTTGGAAACATTCTTGAAATGTCAATTCCTACCAACCTCAGCTTGACACATGAATAAAATCAAAGGAGCAAGATGAGGAACAGAGAGAGCTCAGAAGCATTTCTCCATGACACTCATCAGCTGAAGAATGCACCCCAGCTTTGAACTTTGTGTGGAACTAACCAGTTACAGGGTCTATCTCTAACAACAGCATCGATAAGAGGATCAGACCCAATCTGGCTTAATTAAAAAAAAATCACACAGTGAGTTTCCAAAGTGCAAGCCAAAACCTCAGGCTGTGACAGTGACTTACATACACTGTGGTCAGAGTTACCTTCTATATCCTCATTTGCAGCTCAGAGATAAGGTCCTTCACTGTCCATTGCCCGTGATTAACTAGTTAGTTAATACCCTTCCCCACAGCTTTAAAGAAGTCTGCTTTCTTTTCTAAGTATTATTTTAATCCACAGAACTGTAACCACTGGAAAAAATACTTAGGCAGAAGTTAATCAACAGCGAGTTGTGCTTTGGCTAAATAGGTCATACCCACTATTATAGAATCATAGAATGGTTTAGGTTGGAAGGGACCTCAAGGATCATCCAGCTCCAACCCCCTGCCATAGGCAGGGACACCTCCCACTAGAGCAGGTTGCCCAAGGCCTCATCCAGCCTGGCTTTAAACGCCTCCAGGGAGGGAGCATCCACGACCTCCCTGGGCAACCTGTGCCAGTGTCTCACCACCCTCACTGTAAAGAACTTCCTCCTAACATCCAGTCTAAATCTCCCCTCTTCCAGTTTAAACCCATTCCCCCTCGTCCTGACATTACCAGACCTTGTCAATAGTCCCTCCCCAGCCTTCCTGTAGGCTCCCTTCAGATACTGCAAAGCCACTCTAAGGTCTCCTGGAAGCCTTCTCTTCTCCAGGCTGAAGAGCCTCAACTCTCTCAGCCTGTCCTCATAGCAGAGCTGCTGCAGCCCTCTGAGCATCTTTGTGGCTCTCCTCTGGACTCGCTCCAGCAGTTCCATGTCCTTCTTGTGTTGGGGGCTCCAGAACTGCACACAGTACTCCAGGTGGGGTCTGACGAGAGCAGAGTAAAGGGGGAGAATCACCTCCTATTGGCTCTCAGCTGCTACAGCAGCCCCAGTTCTCACCATGAGTAAACTCTACACCCTTTGACATCAAAAGAACTACACATTTTTTTTCACAGGTAAATACTTTTTGGCAACAAAGTCAGTTTTCATTTCTTTGTACCTGTAACCTTTCTCTACTGACACATGTGTGAATTACAGCATAATATCTGCCTCTGCAGGATTTTCACACCGTGGCTTTCTGAATGCGAGGCACTTTCCTCACACTCAACAGACCACGTAAACCTGTTGCACCTTGTATGATTATTTATGACTCCACAGTCCTGGGAGACTTCATACCACCTGCAACACCATTTAACATGTTAAGGCACAATGAAGAACAGCAGGAAAACAGTACAGGTGTATGTAAGCAATGTCACTTCCCAGCTGACCTGGGCAATACGCAGTAAAGTGCTTCATCTCTGGCAGCTTCACCTAAAGGAAATTGGGTTTTTCACAACAGGGTAAGCAACAAATGGCTCCTGAAGGCTATGTGAAGTACATGCCTAGAGGCAGAGCCTCAGACAAACCCGTGGCAACAGAATGTAGCAGTGACAATAAATGCAAATACATTGAAAAGATAAGCAGTGCTGACCCAAAGTTAAAGAACTGGTCTTTTCTTGGTGAACTATCAAACTATCATACCGAGAACTGAACCTTTATTTCTGTGCTGCTTTAAAGCAGGACATTGAACACTATTAATTGCCTTGCAGTAGCACCTTGAGACCCCAGGAGAGCTCCGGGTCCCACTGTACTAGGTGTGATGTTAACAGAATAGTAACTGAAGCTTGGTATAAACAGAGATGAGTAACAAGAATCATATCAGGCAAGGAAGAGTTGATCTTCCCAAAGTCTCTGTGGATGCCACTGCACACAGCTTGTGCTAGAGCAATGTGTGTTTTCTCCCCTCTGTGTCTGTAGCTGAGAATCACCCTTTCTTTCTGCGTCTCATGAAGGTCTCCCATAAAAGCGCAACAGCAGGAGAGTTACCTACAAACATATAAACTGAAAGAAGAAAAATATTGTATGTGGCGACTCCTGGAAGTCTTCAGAGTTACAAATCCTGACTGAAAAAACCCAGCAAGTGTTCAAAGTGCTCCTTCGAGGCAGGGGATGAGTTGCACCTGCCGCTGAGCTTCCCTACGGTCGGCAGTGGCACAGCCCAGCCAGGTGAGTGCGGAACACGCACCTCAGCTCAGCCACTGGCATGGGGGCACTCCCCACGGGATTCAGCCCATCCGACTGGTTCCCACGCAGCAGCTCCCTTACCTTGTATCTGTCCATAGGATCTTCCTGCTGCAGCTGACTCTCTCGCATTGTCTGGTACTCTCTCTCATATTTCTTCAGCTTTTTTGTTGGCACCTGGGGAAGAGATTTGGGAAACGTGCATGTTAGGAGGAAGTTCTTCACAGAGAGAGTGATTGGCATTGGAATGGGCTGCCCAGGGAGGTGGTGCAGTCACCATCCCTGGAGGTGTTGAAGCAAAGCCTGGATGAGGCACTTAGTGCCATGGTCTGGTTGACTGGATAGGGCTGGGTGCTAGGTTGGACTGGATGATCTTGGAGGTCTCTTCCAACCTGGTTGATTCTATCCTATTCTATCAGGAACACCGGAAAGGCTGACGGAAAGCTCTCCTTGCAAACAGGAAGCCAAGGAAGTGCTGGAAAGCTGCTGCTGAATAAAGTGCTCCCAGTTTCCCACATTCCCCCCCCCTGCCACTTCCCTATTCAAGCAAGCCACATCAAACATCAATACACTTCACACAGACAGAAATCTTTCTGTGACTACTGCTGTTAAGTGTTCAAATATTTAAAGGAAAACCAGAGGCTAAGTAGAGACATTTTAATAAAATCAGCAAGAAAAAAACCTCATCAACAAGCAGCCAGCAACAGAACAAGGGGACAGAATCTCAAGCTGTGCCAGGGGAGGTCTAGGCTGGTCTAGGAGGAAGTTGTTGGCAGACAGAGTGATTGGCATTGGAATGGGCTGCCCAGGGAGTTGGTGCAGTCACCATCCCTGCAGGTGTTGAAGCAAAGCCTGGATGGGGCACTTAGTGCCATGGTCTGGTTGACTGAATAGGGCTGGGTGATAGGTTGGATTGCATGAGCTCTTCCAACCTGGCTGATTCTGTGATTCTATGGACAACATGAGTGAGGAGAGAGCAAAGGGGAAAACACGCCTTGATGTGTATAATTCACCAGAAGAATGCCTTAGCAGTAGAACTGTTACAAGTGAGGTGAAAGGAGCGCTCCTGCAACAGGACTGGGCAATTCCTGAACAAGATCCAAGTAATAGGTTTACATCTGAAAGAGTAATAATGTCTAAATTACAGCTTGTGACCACTGCCAGGCAAAGGTGGGGACGCCGCAGTGCTGGCTTCCAGCTGCGGCAGGGAAACACAGAAACCACAAGCAAAGCTGAAAGGTCAAGTGCCAGGCAGCTTGGTTCCGGGGAAACACAGCTTCAGCTTCAAACACAGCACACAAACAACACCTGGGTTCCCTTCAACGGAGCATGGAGAGCCTCTGCCTCACTTCCTCCTAGATCTATACTGGGTACACAGTGCTGTATGAGTGAGGCTGCCTCTCTCTGGGGACCTTTGATAGTGTTGCTCTGTCCCCACTGTACAACAAGCAGCTGGATCTGCTAAGTGTGGGGTCACCTCCTGGCAGCTGGAAGGATCCCTAACACCATGTACCATCATAACTTGTAAACCCAGGCTTTTCCTGGATCTGTTCTGTCTCTCTCTGTTCCTCTTGCTTGTATTGATCATGTCTAGCTGACTCCTGGTGTGAAGGACATGCCACTCTCACCTTGCCTTAGGGCAAAAAATTACTGCCAGTGAGCAGAAAGATGTGTTTCCATGTAGCTTGGTACTGATTTCCCCTTATTGTTTCCAGCCCAATGCCTCCTTCCTCTGCAGTACAAGAAAGGACCAAGCATGTGCTTGCTGTTGCTGCAGAGGTCTCTGGGAGTTACCAGTGGAAGACAAGAAACTCCTGATCTGCAAAACACAGCACACAGGGAGCAATGGTGTCCCCAGCTGATCATGAGATCTTAGACCAACCTCTCCAGAGAAAGTAAAGGAAAAAGAGCACAAACATGAGGCTCTCTGTACAAACATACAAGAGACCTTCACTTTGATGACATTTACAGGGCAAACCACAATGAAATGGAAATTATTAAATCACAGAGGCTTTTCTGGTTTGGCTGAGCAACACTCAAGGTGAACACCCAGACTGTTCTGTCTTAGCTGCAGCTTGAAACTGTTGAGGATACTTAACACTGGAAAAGAAGAAATGATTTCAAAGCAGTACTCAACTGAAGTGAACCAACCACACATTGAGCATGAGCCAGCAGTGTGCCCAGGTGGGCAGCAGAGCCAGTGGCATCCTGTCCTGGCACAGGAGCAGTGTGGGCAGCAGGACAAGGGAGGTTCTTCTGCCCCTGTGCTCAGCACTGGTCAGGCCACACCTTGAGTGCTGTGTCCAGTTCTGGGCTCCTCAATTCAAGAGAGATGTTGAGGTGCTGGAAGGTGTCCAGAGAAGGGCAACAAGGCTGGTGAGAGGCCTGGAGCACAGCCCTGTGAGGAGAGGCTGAGGGAGCTGGGGGTGTGCAGCCTGCAGAAGAGGAGGCTCAGGGCAGACCTCATTGCTGTCTGCAGCTACCTGAAGGGAGGCTGTAGCCAGGTGGGGTTGGTCTCTTCTGCCAGGCAAGCAGCAACAGAACAAGGTGACACAGTCTCAAGCTGTGGCAGGGGAGGTCTAGGTTGGATGCTAGGAGGAAGTTGTTGGCAGAGGGTGTTTGGCACTGGAATGGGCTGCCCAGGGAGGTGGTGGAGTTGCTGTCCCTGGAGGTGTTCAAGAACAGACTGGATGAGGCACTTAGTGCCATGGTCTGGTTGATTGGCCAGGGCTGGTTGCTAGGTTGGACTGGATGATCTTGGAGGTCTCTTCCAATCTGGTTGATTCTATGATTCTAAAAGATCTGAGGACTGATCCCTGGGGTCTGCAGAACAGGTCTTACGAGGAATGGCTGAGGGAACTCGGGTTGCTTAGTGTGAAGATGAGAAGGCAGAAGGGAGACCTCCTGGCTCTCTACTACTCCTTGAAAGGTAGCTGTTGGTCTCTTCTCTTTAGTAACAAGTGATAGCACAAGAGGAAATGGGGAGATTTAGTTTTGATATTAGAAGAAAATTCTTCACTGAAAGGGTTCTCAAACACTGGAACAAGCTCCCCAGGGAGGTGGTTGAACCCTCATCTCTGGAGGTGATTAAAAGACACAGAGATGTGGTGCTGAGGGACGTGGTTTAGCATGAGGATTGGTAGCCTTAGAGAATCGTTTGTCTCAATGACATGAAAGGCTTTTTCCAACCAAAACAATTCTCTAATTCTATGGTTCTGTAAATATTTGAGCAAGAACCCTGCTGTCTGAAGGAGCAGAAGATGCAAGACATTATTTTTTGGTGTAAACAGAGAGAGAAAAATGTTGAAAGCTAAAAATTGCAGAGTCATTATCCTATTGCTGCCAGCAGCTCTCCCATGTGCAGGGGAGCCCCTTGTGTTTAAAGAAGTGTTGCTAGGGACTGTCTCCAGTGACCCTCCCAAAGACCCACCGGGGGCCTCATGGTGCCTAGAGCAGCATTCTCCTTTTCCCTTTCACTGATCTTCTTCCATAAGAATGAAAAATCACACTCCTCTCTGTAGTCCAGAGACAAAACCAGCACAGGATCATTATCTGACTAAGCAGTTCTTGCCAAGAGAGCAAATGGGGTAAAAAGCAGTGCTGTGACCCAGTGCCTATGCTGAGCACTGTGCCAGAGCTGCCCCCTTGCCAGGCTGAGCCTGTGTCACAAGAGCTGAGTGCTGCTTCTTGGTAACAGCCTCACACCCAGCAGCCTGCAGCTCTCCGTGCTCGTTTTTCAGAGGTTATTTTATTAAGAGCAGCCTTTTCTCTCTGCTTTCATCTTGTATTTGGTGTCCAGAGGAAGTAGATTTTAACATGCACTTCATCACCAGAAACTAATCTTAACACACCAAAACCTGTTATGATGAGCAGGGGAGAACAAGTCAGCTGCTTAACTTCTCTCCACCTCTTTCCTTTCACTGACAATTCACACTCATTTCTTCATGCCTAGGAACTCCTCCCACCAACCATTCTTACCTATATGTAGCCTAGGGTGCATTAAGAGAACTGTGTCCAGCAGGTCTGGGGAAGTTCTCCTCCCCCTCTACTATACCCTGATGAGACCACACCTAGAATCCTGGGTCCAGTTTTGGGCTCTCCAGTTCAAGAAGCAGGGATCTTACTGCATCCAGTTCTGGAGCCCCTATGACAAGAGGGATGTGGAGATGCTGGAGTGTGTCCAGAGAAGGGCCACGAGGATGCTCCAAGGGCTGGAGCAGCTCTGCTATGAGGACAGACTGAAAGAGTTGGGGCTGTGCAGGCTGCAGAAGAGGAGGCTCCCAGGTGACCTTCTTGTGGCCTTCCAGGATCTGAAGGGGGCTACAAAAATGTCGGGGAGGGACTTTTTAGGCTCTCAGGGAGTGACAGGACTGGGGAGAATGGAGCAGAGCTGGAGATGGGGAGAGTCAGAGTGGAGGTGAGGAGGAAGTTGTTGAGCATGAGAGTGGTGAGAGCCTGGAATGGGTTGCCCAGGGAGGGGGTTGAGGCCCCATGGCTGGAAGTGTTTAAGGCCAGGCTGGCTGAGGCTGTGGCCAGGCTGCTCTAGGGTAGGGTGTCCCTGCCCATGACAGGGGGGTGGAACTGTCTGATCCTTGAGGTCCCTTCCAACCTAAACCATTCTATGATTCTATGATCCATCTGCTTAGCTTCAGGGGACCTTTCCCTCCTCCTGCAATTCCCTTAGCTGTTTACTGACAGTTCAGCCTGGCTGTGCTGGATCCATAAACCACACAGCTATGACTCCTTCCTCCAAAATGTTTTATTGCTCTAATGGAGCCTAAGCACTCAGAAGAGGTAGTTACCATTATGTTCACTTGACAGCCAAGGAAATGGAAGTAGAGATGTAAAGTGATTTCCTAAACATACTGAAGACAGCCAGGGGATGATCCAGACAGAAAAATCCCATTACCTGGTTTCTAATTTCCAGCACTGCCAGGATGCCAGACTGAGCAGAGCATCTCTTTCCCAGATTTTCACTTCTTTTCTCTATCTAGCACTGCATAAATACATTGTCCCATCACACTCACAGCACATGCAGACAGTATTCTGTGATCTCTGCTCTCTTTATATTGGTTTTGCTTTTCCAGAGAAGAAAAAATAAAAGGGAAAAAAGCCAACTCACAAAGTGTTCAGAGCTTTCCTTTTGCTTCCTTGAAGGCAATGACCTGATTTTCCCTTTCACCTGTAATGTGTTTGCTTGGTATTTCAAGACTGAGGCTAGGGACTAGCATCCCTGCAAAGACTTGGTTACACTACATGCTGATGACTGACGTGGGGAGACCCTGAGCTTGCTTCGGGTGAGCACTGACAGCAACTGCAGACACTGCCTGCAGCCCAGCTTCCCTTTTATCCACCCATCACACACGTCCCAGACTGCAAGCCCCAGGAGGCAGGCAGGCAGTCCCCACTGCTGCAGAGCGGGACCACTGCTGTCTACAACTACCTGAAGGGAGGTTGTAGCAAGCTGGGGGTTGGGCTCTTCTGCCAGGCAACCGGCAGTAGAACAAGGGGACACAGACTCAAGTTGTGCTGAGGGAAGTATAGGCTGGATGTTAGGAGGAAGTTGTTGGCAGAGAGAGTGATTGGCATTGGAATGGGCTGCCCAGGGAGGTGGTGGAGACGCTGTCCCTGCAGGTGTTCAAGCAAAGCCTGGATGAGGCACTTAGTGCCATGGTCTGGTTGACTGGACAGGGCTGGGTGCTAGGTTGGACTGGCTGAGCTTGGAGGTCTCTTCCAACCTGGTTGATTCTATGATTTCTGAGCATGTGTGACAGCTGAGAGCCCAGCTCAGAGGTGATGGGACCAGCCTGAGCTCCACTTGAGGACACTCAGGCTTAGCTCAGCTCTTTCACACAGCCAGGAAGCTGCAAGAGGCTCTCACAAGCTGCTGCTATGTGTGCCCCTCTTGAGGAGATCCCAGTTACGTTACTGCATGCTCAATTTTCTTCACATAATGATTTAAACCAATATTAAAAGCAAGTTAATTTCCAAATGATGCTTGGTTCTGCTAAGTGTGTCATATGAAGGCTGTAGGCATTGAAAAGTACCTCAAGCAGATGAGTGACACAAATTTGAGATCACACTCAAAGCTGTTGTATCAATTTGTTCCAGTTAATAGTTCAGATTTAAAAGACAACTACATCAGGTTCAAGAAAGCATAACAGAGCTCTTTAAACACTTTATCAGGCCAATTGAAGGCTTTAACATCTTTAAGGTCATGGATGCCCTCTCCCTGGAGGTGTTCCAGACCAGGTTGGATGAGGCCTTGAGCAACTTGGTTTAGTGGAAGGTGTCCCTGCCCACGGCAAAGGAGTTGGAACTAGATGCTCTTTAAGGTCCCTTCCAACCAAACCATGCTATGATACTATGATTAATCTAACAAACCCCAGGAAAACACTGACTTGGTGCTCTCCTGCATTTGTACAGTCAGTGCTGGGGATAACCCCACCACAGGGAGGCTGGAACTAGATGATCTTTAAGGTGTCTCCCAAGCCAAAGCATTCTATGAATCTATGAACTGTACCATCTTTAAAAGGCATGAAGAAATATCCTGCAGTGTCTCTCACGGGGACCAAGACTCAGGAGTAGACAAGCGACTCACTGCTCTTTTGGGAGGATGAAGCAATAGAAAAGAAAGGCCAAACCCCAGAGTTGACACAACAGACCTGTCTCCTGGATTAGGCTTTGGGGAGTGCTAGTGGGATGTTGTGTTTAGATACCGTGCAACACAATCTGAGCAACTCAATCTCCAGTGAGGTATCAGCCACAAGCAGCATAGCTGAGAGGGAAAAGGCCAAATGGTCACTGCTCACAGTACTCCATTTGTGCTGGGCAGTCTGCAGAGAGGAAAATCTGCAGCATTCAGGTGCAGAAGGAAATGTAGGGATTAAAATCAGCAGCTACCTAAAGAAAGTTCACAAGCTGGAACAGAGCTTGAAGAGTTCCCATTTCTCCTGTTATCGCCTTGTGGTAAAGGGCTCACTGATAAGAAGCTCTCTCACCACAGGTCAGAAATCAAGTGGAACAGCCTGCAGCAGTGCTTCCCCTAGCTACAACAGCATCACATTCAGGACCCAAACATCTTCCCCTCCAAAACACACACAAACCTCATTGAACACTGTCTAGCCCCTGATGTGATCAAAATGTTTTTGTGAAGCAGCCTCTCAGACATAGAGTCAGCCAGATTGGAAGAGACCTCCAAGCTCATCCAGTCCAACCTAGCACCCAGCCCTATCCAGTCAACTAGACACTAGACCACGGCACTAAGTACCTCAGGGCACAACAACCTGGTATTAATAACAAGTGGGTTTAAAATAAGACAGCAGCTTTGTGCCACTTCTGAGGCCCTACAGATGGAAGAATACTTATAGGTAACAGCAGCATAAGGGCTAGAAACACCAGCAGGCAATATACAACCAGCAACAGAAGAAGGGGACAGTCTGAAGTTGTGGCAGGGGAGGTCTAGGCTGGATGTTAGGAGGAAGTTGTTGGCAGAGAGAGTGATTGGCATTGGAATGGGCTGCCCAGGGAGGTGGTGGAGTCACTGTCCCTGGAGGTGTTGAAGCCAAGCCTGGCTGAGGCACTTAGTGCCATGGTCTGGTTGATTGGCTAAGGCTGGGTGCTAGGTTGGCCTGGATGATCTTGGAGGTCTCTTCCAACCTGTTTAATTCTGTGATTTACTGGTTCACCTTGAGCCCCTTTGGGTCTGGAAACAGATGTACACAAGTGCAATACATTCTCTTTCTTGAGCAGCATGCTCTGAAACAGAAATCAGATCTTCCTTGCCATGGGGACTGCCACAAAGTCTGATGGGCAGCCTGGTTTGGGGCAAGCTGGCAGCTCTACCCCCTGGCTCTCATTGCTATGGGTAAAGGTGAGTCCATGCTGTTGTTATTCTCCAGCTCATGTGTTGCACACAGTACAATAAAGGTCCTGAACATCAGATGCTGGTTTAATCATCTGTCTGCAGGAAGATGATGTTCCCTCAAACTCCTTGGAAACCTGTGTTGTGTTGGAGAGATTGTCTGCTGACTGTGTGCTGTCTGAGTGCCTGCTGCAGACCAGCATCTCTCCACTTCATGTCTGGTTAAAAAAAACCCTGGCAGAAATGCTCTTTTTATACCAGCAAAGCAGCTTGCCACACACCAAAGAATCCCTTCCTTGCTGGGGGAGAGTTTCCTTCCTGCTGCAAGTCCCCTTTGCTGCCAGCTCTGTCAGTGTAAGACCTCCTGATGAGAGCCTTCAGGATAACACAAATCCAATTTGAAAGCTGGCTGGAGGCAAAGGACACCAGCTTCTGCTGTGAATTCTAATCTTCATTTTACACTTCCACACCAGTCCATTATCAAAAAAATCTCAGTTCCCTCTCAGGAATGGATTAAAAGGAGAGAAGGGCAGGTTGCAAAACATACAGAGCACCAGCACAGTTGTTCCCTCTCAGGAATGGATTAAAAGGAGAGAAGGGCAGGTTGCAAAACATACAGAGCACCAGCACAGTTGTTCCCTCTCAGGAATGGATTAAAAGGAGAGAAGGGCAGGTTGCAAAACATACAGAGCACCAGCACAGTTGTTCCCTCTCAGGAATGGATTAAAAGGAGAGAAGGGCAGGTTGCAAAACATACAGAGCACCAGCACAGTTTACTGTGATCCAAAAGGGCAGTGGCCCCAGTCAGTGATGCTGGATGATTTCCAACACCAGATCCTCCTGTCAGATTTTAATCTCCAGGATGTATTCCCATTCATCTGAACCTGGCAGAATGCATAACTCTTCCACAGCTCTGCTGGTTAGAGATCTGCTTACACTCAGTTAGCAATCCAGTTAAAGTGAGAGCTGAGATCCAGAGATACTGAATGAGGCTTGTTGTGCAGCAACACAGGAGAAGGGAATGGAATCCAGATTGCTTCAGCTGTAGGTCTGAACATCCTTGTGTAGGTTTGTTCTCAGGACTGTATTTGTGAGTGAAAAGCACAGATACTGACTGGGGAACATGCACCTGGAATGGGTTGCCCAGGGAGGTGGTTGAGGCCTCATGCCTGGAGGTGTTTAAGGCTAGGCTGGATGAGGCTCTGGCCAGCCTGATCTAGGAGGGTTGGAACTAGATGATCCTTGTGGTCCCTTCCAGCCCTGACTGACTCTATGATTCTAAAAGAAAACCCACCCCAAAAGGTTCAAGGGAAGGATCGTTCTGCTTTATGGCAAAGATTCACAGATGGGGTTGGAAGGACTCTCAAAGGTCATCTTGTCCAACCCCCCTGCAGTCAGCAAGGACACTTCCAACTAGATCAGGCTGCCCAGGGCTATATATTCAGTTTGATCCTGAATGCCTCCAGGGACAAAGCCTCAACCACACCCCTGGGCAGCCTCTGTTCCAGCATTTCACCACTCTCATTGTCAAGAGCTTCCTGCTAATGTCTGACCTAAATCTCTCCTGCTCCAGTTTCAAACCCCACACCTTACCCTTTTACTACAGGTCCCTCTAAAAAGTCCATCCCCAGCTTTCCTCTAGGTCCCCTTTAGATATTGAAATGTAGCTAAGAGGTCTCCCCAGAGCCATCTCTTCTCCAGGCTGAACAGCCTTAGAGGTCTTTTCCAACCTGGCTGATTTTATGATTCTAGCACAACTTCTATCAAACCCTATGAGGAGAGGCTGAGGGAGCTGCGGGTGTGCAGCTTGCAGAAGAGGAGGCTCAGGGCAGACCTCATTGCTGTCTACAGCTACCTGAAGGGAGGTTGCAGGCAGGTGGGGTTGGGCTCTTCTCCCAGGCAACCAGCAACAAAATGAAAGGACAGAGTCTCAAGTTGTGCTGGGGGAAGTATATGCTGGATGTTAGGAGGAAGTTGTTGGCAGAGAGAGCGACTGGCATTGGAATGGGCTGCCCAGGGAGGTGGTGGAGTTGCCATTCCTGGAGGTGCCATCCCTGGAGGTGCTGAAGCAAAGCCTGGATGAGGCACTTAGTGCCATGGTCTGGTTGATTGGCCTGGGCTGGGTGCTAGGTTGGACTGGATGAGCTTGGAGGTCTCTTCCAACCTGGTCAATTGATTCTATAGGCCACATCTTCATCTACAGTTCTGACTGATGGAAGTAAGTTTACAGTTAAAGCACTCTCTCTAGAACTGGATTTCCTAGCAGGTGACAGGTTATTTTTTCCACACACACACACCCCTGCCAAGAGAAGCATCTGACAGCCATAAAGCATGAATTAAGCAGCTCAGGAAATGGGTCAAAAAGCCATTGTCAAAGAGAATCATTATTCAGTGGCGTGTTTCATTTGGGGTTAATGACATCCTAAAGGGTGTCTGCTGGGACTCATAAAGGCTCCAGTGCTATCAAACATCACATCAGTGGCCTGGAAGTAGAAAATGCAGTCCTGGCATAAAATCTGCAATGACACAGGGAGAGAAGGGACAGTAAAGAACAAGGAGAAGCACAAACCTGCACACACATATCTGTGTTTCTGGAAGCAACCACGGCACTGTGCTGACTTCACATCAAACCTAAGCAGGGCTCAACTACAGCACAAAACAGCCCATCTCCAGCTAGGGTTAAATCCCATAGTGAGATGGGAGCAGTCCCAAGAAAGCACTATTTGGACCTTTCCAGAGGCTTGGAAGCTTTTCTGTTTCCTAGGAAGAACAAGGGATGAAGGAATGGGAGGCACATGCTGTGAAAGCAGACTCCTTCATAGAATGGTTTGGAAAGGAGCTTAAAGATCAGCCAGTTCCAATCCCACTGCCATGGGCAGGGACACCCTCCCACTAGGCAAGGCTGCTCAAGGCCTCATCCAACCTGGCCCTGAACACCTCCAGGCTGCTCAAGGCCTCACCCAACATGGCCTTGAACGCCTCCAGGGAGGAGGCATCCATGACCTCCCTGAGCAACCTGTTCCAGTGTCTCCCCACCCTCACTGTAAAGAATTTATTCCCAATATCCAGTCTACATCTGCCCTCCTCCAGCATCAGTCCAGTCTCCTTCATCCTGTCACTATAAGCCCTTCCCCAGCTTTCTTGTAGGCCCCCTTCAGGCACTGAAAGGCTGCTCTAAGGCCTCCTCAGAGCCTTCTCTTCTTGAGGTTGAACAGCCTCAGGTCTCTCAGCCTGTCTCCATGGGGCAGGTGCTCCAGCCCTCTGATCATCTTTCTGACCTCCTCTGCAACTGCTCCAGCAGCTGCATGCCCCTCATGCTGATCTGAGAGCTCTAACTCTTCTTCCACAGCTCCCTCCCTCTTGCCCACTGCTCAAGAGCATGCTGACCAAAAGAATCCTCCAAAACATAGAATCATAGAATCAGACAGGTTGGAAGAGACCTCCAAGATCATCCAGTCCAACCTAGCCCCCAGCCCTGGCCAACCAACCAGACCATGGCACTAAGTGCCTCAGCCAGGCTTGGCTTCAACACCTCCAGGAACAGCAACTCCACCACCTCTCTGATTTGCTCATGTTCAGCTTCTCATCCATCAGCACCCCCAAGTCATTTTCCACAGCACTGCTTTCTATCACCTCATCCCCCAGTCCATGTTGACAGTTAGGATTGTTCTGGCCCAGGTGCACGACCTTGCACTTGCTCTTGTTGAATGTCACAAGGTTCACCTGGGCCCACCTCTCCAGCTTGTCCAGATCCCTCTGGATGACATCCCATCCCTCTGGCATATCAACAGCACCACTCAGCTTGGTGGCATCTGCAAACATGCTGATAGTGCACAGCCACTGTCTGTATTGTTGATAAAAATATTAAGCAGCACAGGTCCCAGTGTGGACCTGTGAGGGACACCATTTGTCACTGCTCTCCATCTGGACTTCAAGCCATGGAGCACTACCCTCTGGATGCCACCATCCAGCCAACTCCCTATCCACCAAACAGTCATAGAATCAACCAGGTTGGAAGATGCTCATTTCAGAGATATACATTTCAGTTGTAACAGCACCACTGATAACACAGCTCTGCAAGCAGCTGCACCAGCTCAGGAGGTGATAGAGTGGGTTGTGGAGCTGGGAACAAACACTGGGACAGGGAGAAGAGCAGGAGATAACAGAGCAGCTCTGCAGAGAGGGAAATGTTGCTCAGCCATCAGAGCCAGGCTGTGGCAAAACAGCTAAGGGGAGCACTGGGATGCTCTAGGATAGGAGAAAGCAACAACTTCCTCCTAACATCCATCCCAGACCTCCCCTGGCACAACTTGAGTCTGTGTCCCCTGATTCTGTTGCTGGGTGCCTGGCAGAAGAGATCTACCCTCAGCTGGCTACAACCTGAAGGGAGGTAGTTGTAGAATATCCTTTTCCTCTGTGGGGTTTCTCGACTGGCTTCAGTGTGTGAGATGCTCCCTGGAGGAGGACTGGACTAGATGACCTTTAAAAGTCCTCCTTTCCAAACCAATCTGTGACTCTCAGCACTCTTTCTGCACTGATGTTATCCAGACACCAGAGCTGCCTGCACAGATGACAGAGTTACTTCTACTGAGGGTTCTGCAGTTGCTCCTGCTGAGCCTCTGAAGTTCCTCTCAGCTCACCCTTCCCAGCACTCCTCTGATCAACAGACCTGCCTTTCCAAGTGTCCACCACCTACACTCCAGTCTTTGCCCCTCCAAAATCAAGTGTTTCCCATCTGAAAAACAGGTTGCATCCTCTCATGTCTTTTGGGCCTGAAGATACTAAATAGTATCAGCCTTACCATCAACCCCCCCTGAAATGTTTTGCCAGCTGCCAGTTCCACTTCAACCCACTGAGCACACCTTGCCCTGTGCTCCTGCCAGGTGATCCAGTTTTTCACCCACTTTGCAGCTTTGGACCTCCTCAGTTCAGCTCTGGTGGGAGCTGGAAAGCCTAGAAACCATGATGGCAGAGTCTGCTGGCACATAACCACAAACCACTTCTCCAAACTGGCTGATAATTTCCCTGAACAGAGATAAACACAACCAGGCAGAGAAATAAAAACACACTGAAGCCTTCCAGAAGAATGTCCTTCAGATGTGGATTAAGAGGATGATAGCCTTTAGTGTACCATTTGCATCACCCCTTGGGTTCAGGCTTTCTGCAGCTAACTTGAGAACTTAGATCCCCTCAGGATCATAGTATCATAGAAGGGACCACAAGGACCATCTAGTTCCAGTCCCCCTGCCATGGGCAGAGACACCTCACACTAGATCAGGCTGGCCACAGCCTCGTCCAGCCTGGCCTTAAACACCTCCAGGGATGAAGCTTCCACCACCTCCCTGGGCAACCCATTCCACAGTCTCACCACCCTCATGGTGAAGAGCTTCTTACAGATCCATAGAATGGTTTAGGTTGGAAGGGACCTCAAAGATCATCTAGTTCCAACCCCACCACATTGGCAGGGACACCTCCCACTAGAACAGGTTGTTCATCTAACCTGGCCTCCTAGCATCCAGTCTGAATCTACCCATTTCTAGCTTTGGTCCATTCCCCCCCAAGTCCTATCACTACCTGTGCTAGGCTACTCAGCTCTTGCAGAAGCTCCACAGCAGCCCACTTGTGTACACTGCTTTGCATGTCTGTGCAAAGTAGTTTCAGAGTAACTTGGAAGCAAAAACCACGCAGCAGAGCAGCCATCTGTCATGGTCACACTGCAGCATGACTCATCTGATTAGAAGGTGTGTTGGAGGAATCACAGAATCAACCAGTTTGGAAGAGACCTCCAAGCTCATCCAGTCCAACCTAGCACCCAGCCCTGGCCAATTAACCAGACCATGGCACTAAGTGCCTCATCCAGGCTTTGCTTCAACACCTCCAGGGACAGCAACTCCACCACCTCCCTGGGCAGCCCATTCCAATGCCAATCACTCTCTCTGACAACAACTTCCTCCTAACATCCAGCCTAGACCTCCCCTGCCACAACTTGAGACTCTGTCCCCTTCTTCTGTTGCTGCTTGCCTGGCAGCAGAGCCCAACCCCACCTATCAAACAGTGTTGATTTGGAGCACATTTAGTAAAACCTTATCTCAGATCCTCTGCAGCCTCCTTAACTGTCTAATGTTTATGTGCCTCAGAGTGTGCCAGTTTGAGGCAAACTGGAATGTTTTAGTGAGAAGAATTAGATGCTAGGCTGTGAAAAAGAAACAGTGGTGATGCCTGCTGCACTCAGAGGCTTGCTGGGCTGGATGAAAACAAGAACACAAACATAGATAGGGCAGTAGGTCTCTGTCACAGCTGGGGTCTGTGCTTTCTCCATGGGCTGTTTTCTGTGGAACTAATCCTTCTGCTTCCTAACCTCCCTGACCAACCCTCCAAGCTCACCTTGCACATAAGGCAAGCTCTGGGGTAAGGTAGAGGGGTGGGGAGAAGGTGTTAGGGTGGTTGGGAGCCCCTCCTGGGGACTCTGGTTTCTGGGAGGGCTGCTGTGTTTCTCTATCCCCTTTAACTTGTCTATTTCTGTCTGTAGCTGTAGAGATTGTAAATATCTGCTTGGATCTTGTGCTAAGCTGTGAATATAAAGCTTCATTTCCTTAATTTCCAGCTCAGCTGAGTCTAGTCTGGGTGATTTCATCAGAGTGAGGGTGGGTGGGTAACACCCAAACCATCACACAGAGCAATGCTACAAGAACACTGTTGAAAAGTTCATGTTTCCTACTGAAAAGAAGTAGAATGGATGTGCCCTGCAAAACAGCAAATCATTCAGATTTAGACTAGAATCACACAATCACCAAGGTTGGAAATGACCTCCAAGATCACCAAGTTCAGCCATGGACCCACCACCATCAAGCCCATTCACTCATCCATGTCCCAGACTGCCCTGTCTACATGGTTTTTGAACACCTCCAGGGATGGCAACTCCACCACTGCCCTGGACAGTGCATCCCAGTTTTCCTTCATTGCCTATGAGACACTGGACATGCCAGGAGGTTATTCAGGGCTGGCCTTGGGATCAGCCACTCAGGACCTTAATGACCTGGGTCTGGTCTGGTTTTGGTGTTAAGCCTTTGCCACTTCATGCAGTAACAAGTGTCTGTCTCTGGGCAAGAGACACTCCTCTGTGCACTGACTGATTGCACAACCCAAGTGAACTACCACAGGTTACTCAACACAAGACTTCTGGAGTTACAACAAAGCCATTCTGTATTGGAAAGGCTGTGGTTAGTAGGTCGAGGGAGGGTCTCCTTTCCTTCTACTCTGCCCTGGTGAGACCTCATCTGGAGTACTGTGTCCAGATCTGGGCCCCTCAGCTCAAGAAGGACAGGGAGCTGATGGAGAGAGTCCAGCAGAGAGCCACAAAAATGATTAAGGGAGTTGAACATCTTCCTTATGAGGAGAGCCTGAGGGAGCTGGGGCTTGGAGAGGAGACAACTAAGGGGCGACCTCATTCATGTCTATAAATATGCAAGAGGTGAGTGCCAGGAGGATGGAGCCAGCCTCTTGGTTATGCCCAGTGACAAGACAAGGGGCAATGGGTGGAAGTTGAGGTGCAGGAGGTTCCATGTGAACCTGAGGAGGAATTTTCCCCTGTGAGGGTGACAGAGCACTGGAACAGGCTGCCCAGGAAGGTTGTGGAGTCTCCCTCTCTGGAGATGTGTTCCAGTGTGATCTGCTCTAGGTGATCCTGCTCCAGCAGGGGGGCTGGACCAGATGATCTTTGGAGGTCCCTTGCAGCCCCTGACAGTCTATGACTCTGGCATCCAGACTGTGTGATGGGATGAAAGCCTTCAAAACACAACTTTTTTACCTTTCCTCTGCAACCACAGCAACTCACTAGGAACAGCTTTAAAAAGAAATGAAACCTGCACTCTGCAAACACAGAGCTGAATGCCAGGCTGCAGAACTACCTCTGCAATTAGCACCAGCTTCCAGAACACACAAAAGCTCTGCAAGCTCTCCCCACAGTTACCTTATGCACAGCACATACCTTAATGCAACCTGTTAACATGACCAGGACAGTGTCAACAGGATTTGCCACAACCTATCCCCACTGGCAGGGCAGCCTGTCCCATGATTAAACACAGCGATAGAGAACTGAAAGAAACTTTGAGTCATCAGGTCCCATTCCTCAGTAGGGCAAGCTCCCATGCACCATCTAATCCTATCATAACCTTCTTGAGCTTCATCTTAAACCTCCTCAGGTAATGTGCACCATGATCTGCTTAATGAGTTAATACACCTCTCAGCCATAAAACAGAGCAGTTAAGTACTTCCACTGGGTTGATCAGGGGGCTGCAGCAGCTCTGCTGTGTGACCAGAGACAGAAGAAGCCACCAGAATCATTGGGCAGAACTCTGGGTTACATTCAGAAGTCTATAGAAGATGGTTTCACACACCTGAGATCTCCCCAGCATGGAAAAGCCCAAGTAGGAATAGGCCTAGAGAGGTTTCACACAAGACAGCAACAGAACAACCTTTTCCTCTTCTGAGGATAACTCCCTTTGTCGCAGCTTAGAGAACCACCTGGATGCAAACACATCCACAGACCAAACTCTGCAAACACAAATGCTTGACTGGGTTGCTAAATTATTAGCCTGAACTGTACTGAGACTGAAATTTGAACTCTGCTTTCAACTGAAGCTCAACATCTCTATGTGCACCTTTATTCTCAAAGGCTTCTGATCAGTTCTAGGCAGATTGGCTCACAAGTGGACTCATCTCTAGAATCCGAGGCCAAAGATGAATTCTGGCACCAAATTGCTGAGTTAAAAGTAATGCACTTCCATGCAGCTCCCTGCAAATGCTGGGATCTCCATGAGGGAGGATGATGAGGAGAGGCTGAGGGAGCTGGGGTTGTTTAGCCTGTCCTATCCCAGGGAGCAAGTGAGCAGAGCCTGTCCTGCCACCTCCTGTGTCCAGTTCTGGGCTCCTCAATTCAGGAGAGATGCTGAGGTGCTGAAAGTGTCCAGAGAAGGGCAAGGAAACTGGTGAGGGGCCTGGAGCACAGCCCTGTGAGGAGAGGCTGAGGGAGCTGGGGGTGTGCAGCCTGCAGAAGAGGAGGCTCAGGGCAGAGCTCATTGCTGTCTACAACTCCCTGAAGGGAGGCTGTAGCCAGGTGGGGTTGGTCTTCTCTGCCAGGCAAGCAGCAACAGAACAAGGGGACAGAGTCTCAAGTTGTGCCAGGGGAGGTCTAGGCTGGATGTTAGGAGGAAGTTGTTGGCAGAGAGAGTGATTGGCATTTGTATGGGCTGCCCAGGGAGGTGGTAGAGTTGCTGTCCCTGGAGGTCACAGAATCTTAAGTGTTGGAAGATCTCAAAGATCTCTTGATCTCTCACCAAGTCCAACCCCCCTGCCAGAGCAGGATCAGCAAGGGTAGGTCACAGTCAAATGCACCCAGATGGGTTTTGAATGTCTTCAGAGAAGACTCCACAGTCCCTCTAGGTAGCCTATATCAGTGTTCTGCCACTCTCAACAGTGGAATCACTTCTCCTTATGTTCAGGTGGAACCTCTTCTGCTCCAGCTTGCACCCTGTTCCCCTGACATCATCGAGCAGATCCTGGTTCCATCCTCCTGACACTGCCCTGCACATCTTTATAAACATGATGAGGGCACCTCTCAGTCTCCTCCAAGCTAGAGCCCCAGGTCCCCCAGCTCCCCCTCATAAGGGAGATGTTCCACTCCCTTCAGGTGGTCAAGCAAAGCCTGGCTGAGGCACTTAGTGCCATGGTCTGGTTGACTGGATAGGGCTGGGTGCTAGGTTGGACTGGATGAGCTTGGAGGTCTCTTCCAACCTGACTGATTCTGTGATTCTATGACCATGCTGTACATGTCACTCACAAACAGACATGCACTGTTTATGAAAGAAAAGCAAAAAGGAAGTGGTTGTTTCAGTAAAAAAAAAAAGTCTGAACAGATCCTTCAGCTGACTGGAAAAGAACACAGAGGTGTGTTAAACTACCACTCCCACGCAAGGCACAGAGGGATGACACCCAGAGCCCCAGCCCCTGGCTGCACACTGAGCATCTGGCCCAAAGCTTGAATTACCATCCTGAACCACAACAGTGGTTTCCATTGTTTAGTGCCACTTCCCACTTGACTTTATTATCTTGATTATTCCAATATTATTTTTAAAGCACTATTTTGACTATTATCCCACCCAGCAATTCACCTTCTTGTAAGCTCAGTAAGCCAGAAAGATGTTAGCTTCATCATCTTATTGCTTCTGAAAAGACTCATTTAAATTGTGAGGATGATGAGGGGAGTGGAGGACATGGTTTATGAGGAGAGGCTGAGAGACTTGGGGCTGTTCAGTCTGGAGAAGAGAAGACTGAGAGGGGATTTAATCAATGTTTATAAACACCTGAGGGCTGCTCAGGAGAGGGGGGGGACAGGCTCTGCTCACTGCTCCCTGGGATAGGACAAGGAGCAATGGGTGTAAGCTGCAGCACAGGAGGTTCCAGCTCAACACAAGGGAGAACTTCTTTCCTGTAAGGGTCCCAGAGCACTGGAACAGGCTCCCCAGAGAGGTTGTGGAGCCTCCTTCTCTGGAGCCTTTCAAGGCCTGTCTGGATGTGTTCCTCTGTGATCTGTGCTAGATTGTGTGGTCCTGCTCTGGCAGGGGGATTGGACTCAATGATCTCTTTGGGTCCCTTTCAACCTCCTGTGAGCCTGTGATGCACAAAGGCAAATTTCTGCCATAAAGTAATAAAAAGAGAATGATAGAATCAACCAGGTTGGAAGAGACCTCCAAGATGTGCTAGTTAGAACCTAGCTGGGATATTTTGGTGAGAAGAATTGGATGCTAGGCTGTGAAAAGGAAACAATGCTGATGGCTGCTGCACTTATAGGCTTGCTGAGATGGATAAGAACAAGAACACAAATATAGATAAGGGAGTCTCTCTCTGAGCTCTGGCTCTAGGCACTTCTCTCCCTACCTTGCTAACTAATCTTTCTGCTTCCTAACCCCTCTGGCTGACCTTCCAAACTACCTTGAGCGTTAGGCAAAGTCTGAGGTATGGTAGAGAGGTGGGAGGAAGGTGGAAGGGTGGTTGGGAGCCCCTCCTGGGGACTCAGGTTTCTGGGAGGGCTGTTGTGTTTCTGTATTACCTTTTTAACTTGTATATATTGTAAATATCTGCTTGGATATTGTGCTAAGCTGTAAGCATAAAGCTTTAGTCAATCCCCACCTCAGCTGAGTCTAGTCTGGTGACTTTTCAAAGTGGGGGGGGGGAGGGGCAGGTAACACCCAAACCATCACACAAGGTCATCCAGTCCAACCTATCACAAAAGGAATGGGAGTATGTGCTGGTTTGAGGCTAACTGGAATATTTTAATGAGGGAAAAAAAAACAGCTCATTGGCTGTGAAAAGGAAAATTAAGTGATGTCTACTTCACTCATAGCTTTGCTGAGATGTATAAAAGCAGAGACACAAACACAGATAAGGCAGTCAGTGTCTCTCCCTGGCTTCTGCCCTCTTAACTGCTTCCACCTGAGCCTGCACATAACCCAACTAATCATCTCCTTCTGAAAGGAATTAAATTGTGAGGATGCACAAAGGCAAATTTCTGACAGAAGGCAATAAAAAGAGAATCATAGAATCATCCAGGTTGGAATTTTGATCTTTCACCAGCAAAGATGATAAAAGACTGACCTAGTCCTCGTGACACTCACCCTTTAAGTGTTTATATGTCATTGGACACTGGAATGGGCTGCCCAGGGAGGTGGTGGAGTCGCCGTCCCTGGGGCTGTTCAAGGCAAGGTTGGACGTGGCACTTGGTGCCATGGTCTAGCCTTGAGCTCTGTGGTAAAGGGTTGGACTTGATGATCTGTGAGGTCTCTTCCAACCTTGGTGATACTGTGATATGCATTGAAAAGATCTCAGCCTTCTCTAGGCTAAACAAAAAAACAAGTCCCTCAGCCTTGAGTCATAGAATCAGCCAGGTTAGAAGAGACCTCCAAGCTCATCCAGCCCAACCTAGCACCCAGCCCTGACCAATCAACCAGACCATGGCACTAAAAGAAAGAAGATCAATACTAGCTTTTAACAGAGGGACTGAATCACTGGGCAGAGCAGAACCTTCACCAGTACTACTACCAAAGGAGCAAAAGCCAACACCTACCATAGCTTTGGGCTTGCTGCCTGCCACCAGATTGGCCAGAAAGTCTTCCTCATATAGCTGGCTAAAAACATGGGCATCGTAGGCCACCATTATGGAGATTTCTTCCATCATGTTGCCGGCAAGCAGCCGCTAGCGGCCAGAGCAGGTCGACAATCCAAGGCTGAACCTTGGCTCAGTTCCGTGTCAGTTGCTCACACCCACCTGAAGAGGCTCAGGAGGAAGGAGTGTCACCAGAGAAAACATGACCCAGCAAATCAGCTCCCGTGTGGGCTTTCCTCTCCAGGGTGCCTTTTAGTATCATGGGAAGCAGCTCTGAAACACCTGCTCCTGCTCCCAGCCGGCAAAAGGCATTTGCTCAAGTTTGGTGAAAGACAAAGAGCCTCTTTTAATTCCACTATCAGGCACGGGATGAAAAAAAAGCAGGAGCCAGAACAGATTAGTATGAAGCAAGAAAAGATGAGTCAGTGCTTGACAGCAGGACTGGAGCCACTTCTCTTCTTCTTCGACTTTGCAGCAATTGCTTGTTCTTTATATCCAGTTTTCTCCTGTCTAAGAGGAGATTCTTGTTAGCAGAGTCTCAGTTTCCCATGGATTGTGACTTCTGACTTATGTGTAAGCTTGAAGAGCCTGGTGAAACAATGGCTTCTTTCAGGCACCCCTTGGAATTTTCCACAAGTCTCTCTACCAAGGGAGACTGAGAAACCTGGAGCTGTTTAGTCTGAAGAAGTGAAGACTGAGAGGAGATCTCATCAATGCATACAGATCTCCGAGGGGGTGGGTGTCAAGTGGCTGGGGCCAATCTCGCTTCACTGCTCAGCAGCAAGGAGACAAGGAGCAACAGCTACAAACTGGAACAGAGAAGGTTTCAACTCAACGTGAGGAGAAACTTCTTTACAGTGACAGAGCACTGGAGCAGGTTGTGGAGTCTCCTCCTTTGGAGGCTTTCAAAACCCACCTGGATGCATTCCTGTGTGAACTACCCTAGAGGACCCTGCTTTGGCAAGGAGGTTGGACTCAATGATCTCTGGAGGTCCCTGCCAACCTCTAGAGTCCTGTCTGCTTTTACACAGAGATGAAATGCATCTACTCTGACTTAGCAGGAAAAGGATGGCATCAAGTCACAGCCCCTCAAAAAGAGTCCATTTAAGTCACAACTCCCTTCAAAAAGAGTCTCCTTAAGTCACAACCCCCTCAAAAAGAGTCTCCTTAAGTCACAACCCTTCAAAAAGAGACCATTGAAGTCACAACCCCCTCAAAAAGGGTCCATTTAAGTCCCAACCCTTCAAAAAGAGACCATTGAAGTCCCAACCCTTCAAAAAGAGACCATTGAAGTCACAACCCCTCAAAAAGAGTCCACTGAAGTCACAACCCCTCAAAAAGAGACCATTTAAGTCACAACCCCTCAAAAAGAGACCATTTAAGTCCCAACCCCTCAAAAAGAGTCCACTGAAGTCCCAACCCCTCAAAAAGAGTCCACTGAAGTCCCAACCCCTCAAAAAGAGTCCACTGAAGTCCCAACCCCTCAAAAAGAGTCCACTGAAGTCCCAACCCCTCAAAAAGAGTCCACTGAAGTCCCAACCCCTCAAAAAGAGTCCACTGAAGTCCCAACCCCTCAAAAAGAGTCCACTGAAGTCCCAACCCCTCAAAAAGAGTCCACTGAAGTCCCAACCCCTCAAAAAGAGTCCACTGAAGTCCCAACCCCTCAAAAAGAGTCCACTGAAGTCCCAACCCCTCAAAAAGAGTCCACTGAAGTCCCAACCCCTCAAAAAGAGTCCACTGAAGTCCCAACCCCTCAAAAAGAGTCCACTGAAGTCCCAACCCCTCAAAAAGAGTCCACTGAAGTCCCAACCCCTCAAAAAGAGTCCACTGAAGTCCCAACCCCTCAAAAAGAGTCCACTGAAGTCCCAACCCCTCAAAAAGAGTCCACTGAAGTCCCAACCCCTCAAAAAGAGTCCACTGAAGTCCCAACCCCTCAAAAAGAGTCCACTGAAGTCCCAACCCCTCAAAAAGAGTCCGTTTCTAACATGGGGTAAAGCAGCCACACAAAATGCAATGAAAACTGCATCTCTTCCTTGAATGACCTCTACACCTCCACAAGTGAAATGCAGCCAATTGACGTAACTGGAAGTTTCCACATAGAAGGTTTTTAACCTGAACCTGGGTTTGAATTTACTCAAGATGGGAAAGTGTCTCTCTTGTTTAGGTCTTACAGATTGTTCCTGACCTCCCAATGCATTTAGCACCTATCTGAGGATAAAAAAAAAAACAACAAACCACAACAAGGAAAAGACTTTGAAAAAAAAATGATTAAAAATACATCAATGTTCTCAAAATTGTTCCTGACCTTCCAGTGCATTTAGCACCTGAGGAGAAAAAAAACACAAAACAAACAAGGGAAAGGCTTTGAAAAAATTAATTAGAAATAAGTCAATAGTCTCAAAATCAGCAATGAAAATGTAGATAATAAACGGTCCCTAAATGAAACTCCTTTCAGGACACGCAGGCAAAGTGCAACTGCTAATCAAATCGGCACTTCTGCTTAGTTTCATCCACTATTTTTATCTTCTCTGGCAGCCTTTTGTTCTTCCTGGTGACAAAAAAAAGAAGTCAGAGTTGCTCCAGAGCCATGAATCACTTCAGCCGTGCATGTGTCTCTGAAAAGAGTCTGTGCTGCACGCAGCAACTCCGGTAGAAATTTCCACTTCAGGTCGCTGGTAGCATATGGTTATGCTCTCACTTTTCCAGAACAAACAAGGTCAGACCTACCTTGCCTTATTTTTTTTGTCCCCCTCTGCTCCTGGAGTATCTTTCTCAAAGATTAGAGGAAGATCTAAACAGCACCAGGTGCTATTTGCATCTGAATAGGTAACTTGAGCAACAGCTGTAGCGTACAGGATTAAAAACCCAACATCTCCTCCACTTAAATAGGAGGGAAATTACATGTTATTGCTAGGAAACAGAGAGACTTCTAATAGGCTTATGGCAAACAAAAAAATGCAGCTCTTGATGTTAAGTCCTGGAGACCGAAGCAGATTCTGATCGCGCTTAACCCTTGCAGGAGAAGGAAAGGTCTTTTTGCCCTGCAAATGCACCTCCGGTGCACTGCTGTCAGTTCCCTTCAAAGGCTTGCGGATCTTCCCCGCTCGGTTCCCCCGGCAGAGACACTTGGATTCCCATCTTGAAGCAATACCCAGCTCACCAGACAGCTCTTGGTGTCACCTAGACAAAACCCATAGCTCCCTGCTAAACCCTGCGCAGACTTTTTCCCAGCTGCTTTTACCTGACCGCTTCCTCTTCACCTTCTTTGCTTTGTGGGGTTGGATTGTTGGGTTTTTGTTTTTTTTTTATCTCGTAGCACAAGTTCAAAGCGTAAAGCTGAGAGTGGCTCCTCCCTGGCTGCCTCCAAGGTGTGCTGACAAAGGCACCTGTTGTGAGAGGTAGAGCAAGTCCCTTCCCACAGCCCCTCCCGCCCCGCTGGCAGCCGCTCCGGCGGAGCAGCCGTGTGGGCGCAGCGGGGAGAGCCGGCGGTGTCACAACAAACCTTCCCCTGCTAACGAGACACCAATTTAAACTCTGCCATAAGGGCAGGAGGTGGAGAATGCAAATCATCAGATCTGCTCTGCAGCTGCTCGACTATCTTGCCTCATTTAGCCAACAGACCTTTCTGCTTGTAAAAAAACTATGGACCAGAACCTATAGACCCTTTTCCCACCCCACCCCCCCCCTTCACCTGAAGAAGAAAGGTTAGGAGGATTTAACAGCACTAAATCTACACGTTGCTGTTCTATTATTGGCCAAATAACACTTCTCGTGTCCCTTCTTAACAGAGGGCTTGTGATTTTGGCATCTTGAAGCTGTTGTTTTGCCGCCGGCTAATGCACCTCTTTAAAAAGGCTGTGTTTCAGCTGTCCTTTCGAGCTGATGGGAGCTGAGCTGCCCACAAATCCCAACGAACCTGTGCTTTACATCTGTGTTAACAGCCTGTGCTATATACCCTGCATCAGCCCACAAAATCCTAAGCGTCAAGACAATTAAACTAAAGCCTTTTAATTAGACTGACTGAAGCAAACATATCCACCCAGACACAACAGCATGGCAGAGGAAGGAAAAGACAAGCAGAGAGATGCCCTTCACCACCTCCTCTGGCCACACCACAGCATTTCAGCGCAGAGCCTTCCCCCTCGGGCAGGGTTTTTGAGGGTTGAAGCGATGAACAACCTATCTGAAGACAATAAAACCCACGTAGAGCAGCTTTCTCTTTCTAGGCTCTTCTCAGTCTAACACCATGCATCTACCTTGCAGCAGCCTTCCTGAAGGCACAGAAACACAGCCCCCTCCACGGCAGTTTTTGAAAGCATACCTCCAAAGCAGGAATTTTTGGAGCGGCAGATCAACCAAGCAGGCAGGATGGCAGAAGAGAGCCAGCAGAAGGACAGGTGAGCTGCAGAAAACTGTTAGCTAATTAAAGTAGCCCTAATGACAGCTGTTGGCATTTGTATGCTGGTGGGGAAGAGAGGTGAATGGAAAATTCCCGAATTGAGCCAAAGCAGCCAGCTTAGCAAAGCGAAATCCTGCTCTCTCCCAAGATAAATTTCACTCTCACTCCACCCCCAGGAATGTCTTGCTGCTATCTGACAGGGATAGGATCTTCTGATAGACTGGAAAGCCTTACATATGTGTGCTGTGTGCAGCTCCTTGCTAAGCACTCCCTTCCTGCCAGCAGCTCCTGAAACAGAAAGGCTGCTTTTTGTGATTGGCTTTTTCATCTCTTAATGAAGCTGGGAAGATCACAGCGATCTTCAGATAAGGAAACGTCGAACTCCTTTCAGAGCGCTTGGAATGGCATTTGGCAGCCTGCAAGATAAGTTCACAGGCTATTTCATCCCACCAAATGGGAAAGCAGGGTAGTATCAGGCTCTTTTCACAACTCCTTACCCAGTAATGACCTGCAAGAGCTGTTTTGAACGCGATCAGCAAGTGAGAAACACCTGGGTCCAAGTCAAGCACTGTGAATCCCAGAGCACAGTTAGGGTCCTTGCTCATGCACAAAAGGCCTGCCGACCCTCTGAGCACAGCAGGCAGCCCAGAGCTGCCATTCCCATACTCATAGAGTCAGTCAGGGTTGGGAGGGACCACAAGGATCAGCCAGTTTCAACCCCCCTGCCACGGCCAGGGTGACTCCACCACCTCCCTGGGCAGCCTGCTCCAATGCCTGACCATCTTTCAGGAAAGAAATTGTTCCTAAAATCCAACCTAAACCTCCCCTGCCACAGTTTCAGGCCATATCTGAGCATAAAACACCCCAGAAAGTTGGTGTCTCACCTCCTGAAACACAACCTCATGTATTAGCAGAGGAGCCTGAAGGGTTATGTCAGTATGTGCTACAGAAGTCTGATGAAGCACACCTGTAAGATTAGACAGTAGAGGACAGCTGTGTCCTGGTCTCCTTCAGGCTTGGGAGAAAGCACAAGCAGGAGGAATGTACTCAGCACTTGACTGGATGAAAATGAACGTAAAATGAATCATAGAATCATAGAATGGTTCAGGTTGGAAGGGACCTCAAGGATCAGCCAGCTCCACCCCCCTGCCATAGGCAGGGACACCTCCCACTAGAGCAGGTTGCCCAAGGCCTCATCCAGCCTGGCCTTAAACACCTCCAGGGAGGAAGCATCCACAACCTCCCTGGGCAACCTGTGCCAGTGTCTCACCACCCTCACTGTAAAGAACTTCCTCCTAACATCCAGTCTAAATCTCCCCTCCTCCAGCTTAAACCCATAACGTAGCAGCAAACAGCTCAGTTCCCCTCTTGCCTGCCCAAATCAGCTGGGTGCCACCTGAACAGATAATCCTGTTCCTGTGCAGCAACTACTATGTAAGGATTTTCTTCCACAGAGTTCCTAGATGACCTTTAAAGCTCCTGAGAAGCAGCACAGCTATTTATTAGCCTCACTCCTAACAGCAGAAAGGGGGGAACAGCAGGCTGCCCAGTAGCTCCCCAACCTGCTGAAGGTCACTCCATGGATGTTTCAATGCATATTCTCCATTAACTGTGTTTAATAGATTCACAGAATGATTTGGGGTTGGAAGAGACCTTTAGGACCATCTAGTTCCAACTCGCCTGCCATGGGCAGGGGCACCTCCCAGGAAAGCAGATTGCTCAAGGCCTCATCCCACCTGGCCTTGAACACCTCCAGGGAGGGGGCATCCACGACCTCCCAGGGCAACCTATTCCAGTATTTCACTACCATTACTGTAGGAATTTTCTAATGTTCAGTCTAAATCTACTCTCCTCAAGCTTCAATCCATTTCCTCTCATCCTATCACTACAAGCTCATGTGCAAACTCCCTTCTTAGCTTTATTGTAGCCCCCTTTGGGTAGTGGAAGGCTGCTCTAAGGTCTCCCTGGAGCCTTCTCTTCTCCAGGCTGAACAGCCTCAATTCTCTCAGCCTGTCCCCACAGGGGAGGTGCTCCAGCCCTCTGATCACCTTTTGTGGCCTCCTCTGGACCCACTCCAGCAGCTCCATATCCTTTGCTCTTGGCACGCTGAGCATTTGTTCTGTTTCTCAGACACTCAGCAATGCCTGCAGTTTGAAAGAGTTTGGGTCAAGTCTGCAGTTATAGAATCATAGAATCAACCAGGTTGGAAGAGACCTCCAAGCTCATCCAGCCCAACCTAGCACCCAGCCCTGGCCAATCAACCAGACCATGGCACTAAGTGCCTCAGCCAGGCTTTGCTTCAACACCTCCAGGGACAGTGACTCCACCACCTCCCTGGGCAGCCCATTCCTCATTGCAAGTTTTATATTAACTGGACACTACAGCTAAGGGAGGGCATGGAGCTGTCTAAACCAAATCCACCCATTTTGATTTCTCAGAACCTGAAAAAAGATGACCAGAGCAGCAGAGCTGGGATGGCATCCCACAGGTATATGCTCATTCTTATTCAGCTCAGTCCCTTCCAGATTATGTTGCAGCCTTTTAAATTAATTCATTACTCTCTTTTGATTTTTAATTGATTAAATCACTTTACAAAAAAGGTATGGTTTCATATTTCTTTTCCAGGCTGCCACTTCAAAGAAGCAGAAGTTATTTATATTTTAGGGGGACAAAGCTGGTGAAGGGCCTGGAACACAAACCCTATGAGGAGAGGCTGAGGGAGCTTGGGGTGTGCAGCCTGCAGAAGAGGAGGCTCAGGGGGAACCTCATTGCTGTCTACAGCTATCTAACAGGAGGCTGTAGCCAGATGGGGTTGGGCTCTTCTGCCAGGCAACCAGCAATGGAACAAGGGGACACAGTCTCAAGGTGTGCCAGGGCAGGTCTAGGCTGGATGTTAGGAGGAAGTTGTTTCCAGAGAGTGATTGGCATTGGAATGGGCTGCCCAGGGAGGTGGTGGAGTCGCTGTCCCTGGAGGTGTTCAAGCAAAGCCTGGCTGAGGCACTTAGTGCCATGGTCTGGTTGACTGGACAGGGCTGGGTGCTAGGTTGGCCTGGATGAACGTCCTCCTGCACCCCACAACCCCCTTCAGTTCATGAAGCAAGGTATTTCAGCCAGACAGCTGACATCTGAAGGAAACTGCTGCTGAAGACAGGAAATAATCACAGAATCATAGAATCAACCAGGTCAGAAGAGTCCAGTCCAAGCAAACACCCAGCACTGTCCCATCAACCAGACCTTGGCACTAAGTGCCTCACCCAGGCTTTTCTTCAACACCACCAGGGACAGTGACCCCACTGTAAATCTGGGGTAGGACTACTTGTAAGATGAGATAAATGGTGAGGCAGGGGCTGCTGTGCTGGTCCCCCTGGAGCATGACAACAAAGCCCTGGAAAGGTCTGTGGCCATGTCTTCCAGGTGGATCTCCTGACAGAAGCCTCGTGGAAAAGGTTTGGCATTTCTGTGTGTACACAGCACAAGAGGACAGGCTATGAGGACAGGCTACAAGAGTTGGGACTTTTCAGTCTTGAGAAAAGAAGGCTTTGAGGAAACCTTATAGTGGCCTTCCAGTATCTGAAGGGGACCTACAGGAAGGCTGGAGAGGGACTGCTGACAAGGTCTTGCAATAACAAGACAAGGGGGAATGGGTTTGAACTGGCAGAGGGGAGATTTAGACTGGATGTTAGGAAGAAGTTCTTTGCAGTGAGGGTGGTGAGACACTGGCACAGGTTGCCCAGGGAGGCTGTGGCTGCTTCCTCCCTGGAGGCGTTTAAGGCCAGGCTGGATGAGGCCTTGAGCAGCCTGCTCTAGTGGGAGGTGTCCCTGCCTATGGCAGGGGGTTGGAGCTGGATGATCCTTGAGGTCCCTTCCAACCTAAACCATTCTATGATCTGTAAGAGTTCTGGCACATGCCCAAAACAAGAAGTAAATCCGGGGTAGGACTCCTTGTAAGGTGAGCTAAGGAGACTGAAATAATGTGGGTGAGCAGGAAATGGTGCATGGTGTCTGCTAAACTGGACAAGACCAGACAGACCAGTTCAAGCATCTTGGCATTTGAGGTACACAAGTCAGACGCTGGACTATGAGATGCAGTCTAGACTGAGGCATGCCTGAAGACTCTGAAATGAGATTTTATTTTTTTTTCCATGCATTATACATTTAAAGAACAAACTACTGCTACATTCCAGCAGAGTGGTGTGTCCCACAGTGATGGAGTTAAAGAGGAAGGCATTAAGTTGGAGGTCAGAGGACTGAAGGCAGCCAAAATCAAGCCCAGAAAACAGGGCTTGCTTGTGTGTATTTATACCAAAGATGATGAACAGCAATCTGCTAGGGAAAGCATTTCACTCGAGATCAGTCTGCTGGGAAAGACAAAGGCAGCTAAGTCTCAGTGTTCCACTGGACAAATTCCCCTGGTCAGCTCCAGAGGAGGAAAGCAGCTCAGGCCCCTGCAAGCTGATCAGCTGTTAGAAAGCTGCCAGGAGCATCCACTAATCTAAGCTTCACATAATCCTTCGCTGCTAAATCCTCATTCATCACCCCAGAGCACAGTGAAAGGGAAGCTCTCTGCTCAGAAGATGGTTTGGGAGACAAAACTATTGCAGTGCTTAACTGTGCTCATCTAGACTCCCGCTGTGAAAATCTGCGTTGCCTTTTAATGCTTCAATAGCCCACGATGAGGAAAGCTTCTGTATTTACATATGAGTTGAAGATTAACCTGCCTTGATTTGACTACTAATAAGCTTATTGTAAGAGCTCCAATGGTAGGGGTGGAGTGGGGAGAGAAGGCAGGTTCTCCCACCAGCTATCAAAGAGCTCTCTACCTAACCATCAGATACTTCTTTGGGAACCAGAGGTATTTCCCTGTCTTCTTCCAACCTCCACATTTGATTTACTCCAAGTTTTTTATTTGAACTTGGTGTACTGTGAGTACTTGGACTGAAGGACTGCATCCAGCTCTGGGGGCCCCAGCTCAAAAAAAGACATGGAAGTGTGGGAGTGGGTCCAGAGAATCATAGAATAGAATAGAGCAGAATAGAATAGAATAGAACAGAACAGAATAGAATAGAATAGAATAGAATAGAATCAGCCAGGTTGGAAGAGACCTCCAAGATCATCCAGGCCAATCTAGCACCCAGCCTTAGCCAATCAACCAGACCATGGCACTAAGTGCCTCATCCAGTCGTGAACACCTCCAGGCACAGTGACTCCACCACCTCCCTNCCTCAACAGCTTCCTTGCCCTTCTCTGGACACCTTCCAGCACCTCAACATCTCTCTTGAATTGAGGAGCCCAGAACTGGACACAGCACTCAAGGTGTGGCCTGACCAGTGCTGAGTACAGGGGCAGAAGAACCTCCCTTGTCCTGCTGGCCACACTGTTCTTGATCCAGGCCAGGATGCCATTGGCCCTTTTGGCCACCTGGGCAACAAGAGGAGATCACAAAGGTGATCAGAGGGCTGAAGCACTTCTCCTGTGGGGACAGGCTGAGAGAATTGGGTCTGCTCAGCCTGGAGAAGAGAAGGCTCCAGGGAGGCCTTATAGCAGCCTTCCAGTACCCAAACTGGGCTACAAGAAAGCAATGGGGGGGCAACCTTTAACAAGGGCTTGTAGTGATGCAATATGGGGGAAGGGATTGAAGCTGGAAGAGGGGACATTTAAAATGGAGATTAGGGAGAAATTCTTTACAGTGAGGGTGGTGAGACATTGGAACTGGTTGCCCTGGGAGGTTGTGGATGCCTCTTTCCATGCAGGTGTTCAAGACTGGTTTGGATGAGTCCTTGAGCAACCTGGTCTATTGGGATGTGTCCCTGCCCATGGCAGGGAGTTTGGAACTAGATGATCATAGAACCATAGAATCAGTCAGGGTTGGAAAGGACCACAAGGATCAGCCAGTTCCAATCCCCTGCCATGCCCAGGGACACCCTACCCTAGAGCAGCCTGGCCACAGCCTCAGCCAGCCTGGCCTTAAACACCTCCAGCCATGGGGCCTCAACCACCTCCCTGGGCAACCCATTCCAGGCTCTCACCACTCTCATGCTCAACAACTTCCTCCTCACATCCACTCTGACTCTCCCCACCTCCAGCTTTGCTCCATTCCCCCCAGTCCTGTCACTCCCTGAGAGCCTAAAAAGTCCCTCCCCAGCTTTTTTGTAGGTTCCCTTCAGACCCTGGAAGGCCACAGAAGGTCACAATAAGAGATCTTTAAGATCCTTTCCTGCCCAAACCATTCTATGATCCCATTTACAATCTGGAGTATAGATCATTCCTATGCTGGAATTCCTAGGGCTGGGTGCTAGGTTGGACTGGATGAGCTTGGAGGTCTCTTCTGACCTGGTTGATTCTATGATTCTGTGATTCTTGTACTATCATATCCATGCAACTAAAAGAAGTGAGACACTCCCTAACAAAAAACACATCAGGAATTGGTGCAGTGTATCACAGATGTCATCCACAAGGCAGGAGAATCTCTTCTCCTTGCATCCATGGGCTCAGGCTGGGCACAACATCCTGCTCAAGCTGAGGCTGATGTTTATCCCATGCATGTGCAAGGGCTCTGATGCCTCAGAAGCTGCCTCCCTCCCAGTGCTCCTGTGACTCCCCTCAACGTTTGCTGAGAGAGTTCAGCCACAGCTTGTAAGCTTTGTGTGAATTTTTAACATGCCTTCTATGTGGGGGAAGCCCTGATACAAAATTCCTCCTGCAAGGAATGTGAGGGCAGTGCCTGCTCTGAGTGAGAGTTAAGTTTTCCCTCGATTTGAAGGGAAAATCCCTACAACAGCATACAGAGGATGCAATAAAATTGAGGATGATTAAACCCCCTCCAGTTTTAGAAAGGAGCTACCTGCCATAAAATTCCTCAGTGTACTTCCAAATAACCTTTCACATATGGGATTTGAGCTGCAAGAGAGTAGATTGAGACTGGAGAGTAGGAAGAAATTCTTGAGAGTGAGGCTGGGGAGACACTGGCACAGGCTGCCCAGGGAGGTTGTGGATGTGCCCTCCCTGGAGGTGTTCAAGGCCAGGTTGGATGAGGCTGTGAGCAGCTGAGCCTAGTTGAGAGGTGTCCCTGCCCATGACAGAGAGGCTGGAACTAGATCATAGAATTCTTAGCCTTCTCTAGGCTAAAAAAAACCAAGCCCCTCAGCCTTTCATAGAATCATAGAATCAACCAGGTTGGAAGAGACCTCCAAGCTCATCCAGTCCAACCTAGCACCCAGCCCTGTCCAATCAACCAGACCATGGCCTTTAAGGTCCTTTCCAACCCAATCCATTCTGTGCATCTATGATGTCTGTGACTCATTTGTGAGTCTTTGACCCAAATCTCAGATCCGTAGAATCACAGAGTAGTTCAGGCTGGAAAAAGACCTTCAAGATCATTAAGCCCAAGCATTAACCTAACAGGAGGCTGTAGCCAGGTGGGGTTGGTCTCTTCTGTCAGGCAACCACCAACAGAAGAAGAGGACAGAGTCTCAAGTTGTGGCAGGGGAGGTCTAGGCTGGATGTTAGGAGGAAGTTGTTGTCAGAGAGAGTGATTGGCATTGGAATGGGCTGCCCAGGGAGGTGGTGGAGTCACTGTCCCTGGAAGTGTTGAAGCATGAGGCACTTAGTGCCATGGTTTGGTTGACTGGACAGAGCTGGGTGCTAGGTTGGCCTGGATGAGCTTGGAGGTCTCTTACAACCTGGTTGATTCTATGATCTCAACAACATTATATTCACTGTTTGGAAAGTCAATTCCCTAAGCAAAACAGGGAAAAGAACACTAATAAACTGGGGGAAAGACAGGAGTAAGAGCTACCAGGCCTTTGCTTCTCTTGGTTTTGGTGCTGGTTATGGATGCTAAGGCAGCAGTTTCTGCCCACCACCACCTGCTGGAACTCAGGATGGATTCCATCGCTCCCCTTGCAAGCTGTGCTTACAGCTGAATGAACAGAGGGGAAATCAGTGCCTGCTTTTGTTCACTCATTTGGAGACTGCAATTATAAACCCTGGGGGTTCTTTTGCCTACAACAACTGAGCACTGCAACATTTTGGTGTAAACAAGATGCTGATCTGAAAATGAAGGGAACTAAACCAATTTATAGCGAATCACTAAGAGGGGAAACATAACATATTTATCTATCTCCATATGGATATGATATGGGATGCAAATCCAGGTGACCTACATCATGGTTTGAGAGGTTACAGATGTCCTTCTTGATGCATACGTGGGAGAATGGCTCAGTTTCTAATCACTCTTTAAAAGCAGAAGAGGACTTGATCACCTTTCTCAGCCATATAATGGTTGCCTCTTGCAATGCCTTGCAGTATCTTCTACAGAGGTCTCACTGCAGAACTCTGCAATAAACTGGAGAACTAAACATGGACTTGGCAACACTCCTGGAACTGGAAGAGTTGCCTGGGATTGACAATTGATTTAGCAGCACCTAAGAGAGCTTCCCTCAGTTCTCAGGAGAGAGGATGAATGAGGCACGCTGGTGACTCTCGTGACACATCATACCCCTGCTGGTGTATGCTGTTGAACCAGCTTGGGTGGGGGGAACACAGCAGAATCAGCATCAGAAAATGCCTCAGCTTGGAAGGGATCCCCAAGGGTTTAATGGTTTGATCCTGGTGAGACCTCACCTGGAATATGTTGTTCAGTTTTGGGCTCCCCAGTTCAGGAGGGACAGGGAGCTACTTGAAAGAGTCCAGCGGAGGGCTAGGAAGACGATTAAGGGGCTGGAGCACTGCTTTATGAGGAGAGGCTGAGGGACCTGGGGCTTTTTGGTCTGGTGAAGAGAAAAGTTAGAGAGATCTAATCAATGTCTATAAATATCTGAGGGATGGGGCTCAAGAGGCAGGGGACAGGCTCTGCTCAGTTGTGCCCTGGGATAGGACAAGGAGCAACGGACATAAACTACAGCGCAGGAGGTTCCACCTAAACATGAGGGAGAACTTCTTTACTGAAAGGGTCACAGAGCACTGGAAGAGGCTCCCCAGAGAGGCTGTGGATTCTCCTTCTCTGGAGACTTTGAAGACCCATCTGGATGCACTCCTGTGTGACCTGCATTAGATTATGGTCCTGCTCTGGCAGAGGGGTTGGAGGTCTCTTCCAACCTGGTTGATTCTGCAATTCTGTGACTTGACGATCTCTGGAGGACCTTTCCAACCCCTGACATCCTGTGAGCCTGATCCAGTGAACCCTGCTGCAGTGTGTAGGGACATCTCCCACTAGATCAGGTTGCTCAGGGCCCCACCAAGTTTGACCATGAATATCCCCAGGGGCAGGGCCTAAACAACACATCTCTGGGCAAACCTGTTTCAGGATTTCACTGATGTCTCTGTAAAGAACTTCCTCCTAATGTCCATCCTAAACCTACCCTGCTCTAGCTTAAAAAAACCCAAAGGATAGGTTCCTTAACACTTCCTTAGGAGCATGGATTTGAGAAAGACCAGAAACATGAGTCAGATTTTTCCCTTATCTCCTAACAGCAGCAAGAGAAGCTCACTGTGAGCTAGAGATGGAGCACCCTAACGCGGTGTCTCGGTGCTTTTGGCCCTCTCTTATCAGCAGCACGCTGCAGAAACGCTCTGGTGATTTGGTTGGGCAATGCTGTATTTTTAGGTTTGTACTTTTTTGGTTGATTGTTCTATTGGAAATGTACAAACTGTGCTCCCATTATCAGTAGTGTTTGCATTCTTGTGGGCTCCTCAGATCTCTCTGAGACTTCAGGCTGTAGACAGCGAGCTACCTGGGCACACCACAACCAAAGGCAGAAGGAGAGGTAGCAGTGAGCAGACAGTTGCAAAGCAGCTACACCTCCTCAGCTCAGGTATACTTTACCCTTCCTCAGCATTGCAGACCACTTCATATTTTGACAGAGCTCTGAAAGTTTTAAGAGTGAGTCATAGAATCAGTCAGAGTTGGAAGGGACCACAAGGATCATCTAGTTCCAACCCCCATGCCATGAGCAGGGACACCCTACCCTAGATCAGCCTGGCCACAGCCTCATCCAGCCTGGCCTTAAACACCTCCAAGGCTGGGTGCTAGGTTGGACTGGATGATCTTGGAAGTCTCTTCCAACCTGGNGTGTATCAGGTGGAACAGGTTGCCCAGGGAGGTGATTGGGGCCCCATCCCTGGAGATATTCAAGATGAGGCTTGACAGGGCCCTGGGCAACCCGATTTAGTTAAGGATGCCCCTCCTGAATGCAGGGGGGGGGTTGGACTGGACGACCTTTGGAGGTCCCTTCCAGCCCATTCTCTAATTCCATGAAAGAATCACAAGAATGTCAGAGATCCTCACCTGCACCAGCCACTTGCCTGCTTCTGGGTGTAAGTCAAGGTGTTCACCACCATCCTCCATTCCATAAAACACTTGGCATCTCCCTAGCTGAAAGATCCTTCCCTTCCCATCTTCAGCTAATAAAATGAAGGTCTGCTGACTCAGTCTTTTCAGTCATTCCTCACAGGGCAGTGTAAGTTACTCCTGGGCATTTGAGCTGTTCTAGCTTTGTGAGTTTTGTTCACAGCTCAGCTGAGAAAATACCTGAGATACCTTAAATAGTTGTTTGAGCACCTAGTTTCTGAGCTCTGTGTGAAGAACAGCACCAAAGGGCACATGCCAACACAAACAGCACAGCCTGCATTGTGAAATCTCAACTACAGGAAAAAAACCACAGGGAGCAGCAGGTCAGCAGAGCTCTGGCATAGAGTCATACAATCAAGCAGGTTGGAAGAGACCTCCAAGCTCAGCCAGGCCAACCTAGCAACCAGCCCTGGCCAATCAACCAGACCATGGCACTAAGTGCCTCAGCCAGGCTTTGCTTGAGCACCCCCAGTGACAGAGACTCCACCACCTCCCTGGGCAGCCCATTCCAATGCCAATCACTCTCTCTGCCAACAACTTCCTCCTAACATCCAGCTTAGACCTCCCCCAGCACAGCTGGAGACTCTGTCCCCTTCTTCTATTGCTGCTTGCCTGGCAGAAGAGACCAACCCCACCTGGCTACAGCCTCCCTTCAGGTAGCTGTAGACAGCAATGAGGTCTGCCCTGAGCCTCCTCTTCTGCAGGCTGCACACCCCCAGCTCCCTCAGCCTCTCCTCACAGGGCTGTGCTCCAGGCCCCTCACCAGCTTCCTTGCCCTTCTCTGGACACCTTCCAGCACCTCAACATCTCTCTTGAATTGAGGAGCCCAGAACTGGACACAGCACTCAAGGTGTGGCCTGAGCAGTGCTGAGCACAGGGGCAGAAGAACCTCCCTTGTCCTGCTGGCCACACTGCTCCTGATACATGTTTATAAACATGAATGAGGTCACCCCTTAGTCTGATCCTCTCCAAGCTAACAAGCCCCAGCTCCCTCAGGCTCTCCTCATAAGGAAGATGTTCAATCCCCTTAATCATTTTTGTGGCTCTGTGCTGGACTCTCTCAAGCAGCTCCCTATTTATTGCTTGGTAAGGAGGCTCTCTGGGTGGCACAGAATGCAGCAGTGCACACAAACCACTTCCATTTGCCACGGTTTTGGCAGCATGTCTGAACAAATGGCACTCTAACAGCTGCCTTACTCCTCTGCTACTCTCCTCTGTCCTCAAGTTGTGCTGGGGGAGGTCTAGGCTGGATGTTAGGAGGAAGTTGTTGTCAGGGAGAGTGATTGGCATTGGAATGGGCTGCCCAGAGAGGTGGTGGAGTCACTGTCCCTGGAGGTGTTGAAGCCAAGCCTGGCTGAGGCACTTAGTGCCATGGTCTGGTTGAGTGGACAGGGCTGGGTGCTAGGTTGGGCTGGCTGAGCTTGGAGGTCTCTTCCAACCTGGTTGATTCTATTCTATTCTGTTCTATTCCATGTGCAGCCAAGAGCTCTGCAGGTTTATCTACACACCAAAGGCTGCACCAGCAACCAGCTCCTCTGGCTGATAGAATGGAAGGCAAATCAGTGTCCTGGCTGGGATCCCAACCCCACCCCACAAAAATGCAGTTGATCCTGCCAAACAGCCTCTGCAGCAGGGCTTTTCCCAACACTGCTAAGCAGGTGAGGCACAACCATCTTTTCACTTGTTGCAGACCTAGAAGCTTGGAATGTGGACACAACTGAAGGTAAAGCAGCTAGAAATAAAGTAAGCAGAGGCATGGCTTAAAGCCATCTTTGTTCTGATCCTTTTAGTATCATAGAATCAACCAGGTTGGAAGAGACCTCCAAGCTCATCCAGTCCAACCTAGCACCCAGCCCTGGCCAATCAACTATACTTGCAATCAACTGCTCTCGCACCAAGGACCACTGGGACCAAACATCTTCCCAGCTGGCTGAGGGAGCTGGGGTTGTGCAGCCTGCAGAAGAGGAGGCTCAGGGCAGACCTCATTGCTGTCTACAACTACCTGAAGGGAGGCTGTAGCCAGGTGGGGTTGGGCTCTTCTGCCAGGCAAGCAGCAACAGAAGAAGAGGACACAGTCTCAAGTTGTGCCAGGGGAGGTCTAGGCTGGATGTTAGGAGGAAGTTGTTG
>WAAF01021192.1:138855-149385 GCA_013400475.1 Tricholaema leucomelas
CCTGGCTGCTCTCAGCCACTCTGTCCCCAGCCTGTAGTGCTGCTTGGGGTTGTTGTGGCCAAAGTGTAGAACCCTGCACTTGGCCTTGTTCAGTCTCATCCCATTGGCCTCTGCCCACCCATCCAGCCTGGCCAGGTCCCTCTGCAGGGCTCTCCTACCTTCCAACAGCTCCACAGCTGCTCCTAGCTTGGTGTCATCTGCAAACTTACTGATGCTGGACTCAATCCCCTGGTCCAGATCACTGATAAAGATATGATCCATCACTGCACACTTTCCAGTGCTTAGCCCCATTTTATGGGGAAGTGGTATGGCTACAGAGCTGGTATCTGTGTGCAATGCCTGTTGGACCTGGCTCACCTGTATATGCTGCCTTAAAGGCCCAATGTGATGCAGACAGGCTGCAGGCTCGCTCACCCTGGTACCACCAGCAGCATAGGGCAGCAAGGCAAGTTACAGAGCGATGAGCACTGAAGTGCCTCCTTCCCTTTGCAAGATGGGCAGAGGGGGCAGCTGCTCAGCTGTGACATGAAGCAAGCACAGAAGCAGAGCCAAAGAGATCACAACTACTGGGAATTACTGGAGAAAAGGTTTCAAAAGTGAAGGTGCAGACAAAGCTGAATCTTGTAGTTCTGACTGTGAATGAAGAGTGGAGAAAAGAGAAGCAGGAAGAGCAGATAGGATCAGCAATGCTTAGGAGCCTGAAGGAGAAGAAAATGCATGCTTATTTCTCTTCACTTGTCACTCTGTGTCAACTGTCATGGTTTCCAGACTTTCAGAATTGAATTATACTTTCATTACTTCCCATTTGGACCAGGTCACAGACATAAAAGTTCAGTCCTCTCCTACAGTACAATCTGTTCTGTGTTCTTTACACTCTCTGTAGCAGCCAAGTCCCCTTTTCTGATGTCAACAAATTTCCCTTCAGAAGAGAATGCTGGTTTAGGTCCATTAGTGCAGCTTAAGGTCCATTAAAATGTTAAGAGCCATCATTACTGAGCATTCCAAGAAGGTTCTCGCAGCACAAGCCTCTTCATTCTCTTGCTAATCCTTACAATTCACTTGGTATCATAAAAGCAATACACAGGCAACAAAGGTGAAACCCAGACCCGTGTAACTTCCTAAGAGAAGGACACTTGCCCTCTCCACTGGGGATGATGAAGGGACTGGAGGGCACTGCCTTATGAGGAGAGGCTGAGGGACCTGGGGCTGCTTAGTCTGGAGTAGAGAAGACTGAGAGGGGATTTAATCAATGGTTATAAAGATCTGAGGGCTGGTCAAGAAGCACAGAATCACAGAATCAACCAGGTCAGAAGAGACCTCCAAGCTTACCCAGTCCAACCTAGCACCCAGTCCTGGCCAATCAACCAGACCATGGCACTAAGTGCCTCAGCCAGGCTTTGCTTCAACACCTCCAGGGACGGCGACTCCACCACCTCCCTGGGCAGCCCATTCCAATGCCAATCACTCTCTCTGACAACAACTTCCTCCTAACATCCAGCCTAGACCTCCCCTGGCACACCTTGAGACTGTGTCCCCTTCTTCTGTTGCTGCTTGCCTGGCAGAAGAGCCCAACCCCACCTGGCTACAGCCTCCCTTCAGGGAGTTGTAGACAGCAATGAGGTCTGCCCTGAGCCTCCTCTTCTGCAGGCTGCACACCCCCAGCTCCCTCAGCCTCTCCTCACAGGGCTGTGCTCCAGGCCCCTCACCACCTTCATTGCCCTTCTCTGGATACCTTCCAGCACCTCAACATCTCTCTTGAGTTGAGGAGTCCAGAACTGGACACAGGATGGGGGGGACAGGCTCTGCTCACTGCTCCCTGGGATAGGACAAGGAGCAGTGGGTGTAAGCTGCAGCACAGGAGGTTCCAGCTCAACACAAGGGGGAACTTCTTTCCTGTAAGGGTCCCAGAGCACTGGAACAGGCTCCCCAGAGAGGTTGTGGAGTCTCCTTCTCTGGAGACTTTCCAGGCCTGTCTGGATGTGTTCCTCTGTGATCTGTGTTAGATTGTGTGGTCCTGCTCTGGCAGGGGGGTTGGACTCAAGGATCTCCTTTAGGTCCCTTCCAACCTCTAACATCCTGCGAGCCTGTGATCCTGTGAGCACTGCACAAGGATGTCTGAAGTCCCCTACTCCAAGGGTTCCTTTTTTTTTCCACCTCTCCATCTGTCCCTAAATTCCTGTGACAGTACATATCTCATGTAACATCCCTGCATCATGGCTCCAAGGTTGAAAACTCCACAAAGCACAGAGACAAATGGTTGCCTTGTTCAAACAGGCAGCATGTAAACACCACCTGTGACAAAGTCCTTCTTCATGACATTATTGCTGCCGACATTTTGTGGATATCAAAGTTGCAAAGGTGGAAGGAGAATAAAAAGGGACTCTTTGCTGTCCCCAGGAGTGCCTGGGCTTCCAACCAGCCCCTGTGTGAGCTCTCAGCTCACCATTGAGACCATAACTGTGCTGCTCGTTTCCTGCTTGCTTCAGCCATTAGGGTCTCAGCCTGTCTCTGGAGAAGCTCCCTGATGGAGAGAGATGGATGAGAGTGAGGAGAACACCAGATGGACTCTGGCACAACCCACAATCACCTTTCCTCCCTAATTCACCTCAGCAGTTGGTGCTGTGCCTGGAATGAACCCTTTCACTTCAGGCTTGCAGGTCTTGTGCTATCAGACAGCAAGAGGAGGAGGTTTTCAAGGGTTATCAAGCCTAGGAAGTGTCTACCTCATCTTGACACTCCAAGCCCTGACCAGGCATGTCTTTGTCGTGTCCTGAAGTGCTTGCTTTGTCACACTGGCTGAAGAATCACAGACTGGTAGGTGTTGGGAGGGACCTCTGGTGATCATCTAGTCCAACCCCCATGCTAGAGCAGGATGCCCAGGATCACAAGGTCAGATGCCAGAGAAGCCAGCTCTGGGGCACTGCAGGGCAGAGTGAAAAACCACATCACAATTCCCCTGGGCTAGAGCCTCTGCCACTGCAAGAACTCCTCATCCAGAGGTCCTGATCAGAAACAACTGTCAGAAGGTAGTGCTAATTAATGACCACATCTGTCCTCCTTGGAAAAGGACATGCTCTACTTAGAAAAGCAAGAAACAAGTTAGGAAACACCCTTGAAGGCAGTTCCTTACAACACAAACCTAAACTTCTCCTGCTGTCACAAGAAAGAAAAGGGGCAAATCTGCCCCCAAGCTTCCTGCTGCTATGAGGAGCAATGTGGTTTGTGTCTATAGAGACCTATGTGACTATGATGGTCTGGAGAAGCTGCTGCACTGAAGAAAACCATGAGCTGGGAATCTATACCCTGAAGGCACCAAATTGCAGCTCCTTTCATGTTCACTCCATGACCAATGAAATCACACTTACTGCCTTCAGGACTATTTAAAGTTTGGAAGTAATGCAGCAGCAACAAGGTGATGAATTGTTTCTCTTCTCCCTACTGACAGGTCAGGTAGATGGCAAAGTCATCAAAACTAACAGCCTGACAATACATTTCTGTCTTTCATTGACAGGAGGAAAAGAGACCAAAGTGGGGAAGATGAAAATAGTTTCTCAGAAGGTTATGGAATACAGCAGCTGGCAAGAAGCATAGAATCAATCAGGTTGGAAGAGACCTCCAAGCTCAGCCAGCCCAACCTAGCACCCAGCCCTATCCAATCAACCAGACCATGGCACTAAGTGCCTCAGCCAGGCTTGGCTTCAACACCTCCAGGCACAGTGACTCCACCACCTCCCTGGGCAGCCCATTCCAATGCCAATCACTCTCTCTGACAACAACTTCCTCCTAACATCCAGACTAGACCTCCCCCAGTCCAACTTGAGACTCTGTCCCCTTCTTCTGTTGCTGCTTGCCTGGCAGAAGAGCCCAACCCCACCTGGCTACAGCCTCCCTTCAGGGAGTTGTAGACAGCAATGAGGTCTGCCCTGAGCCTCCTCTTCTGCAGGCTGCACACCCCCAGCTCCCTCAGCCTCTCCTCACAGGGCTGTGCTCCAGGCCCCTCACCAGCTTCATTGCCCTTCTCTGGACACCTTCCAGCACCTCAACATCCCTCTTGAATTGAGGAGCCCAGAACTGGACACAGGAGTCAAGGCGTGGCCTGAGCTGTGCTGAGCACAGGGGCAGAAGAGACTACCTTTGGGAGAGCACCAGCGAGCAGAACAAAGCTTCCTCATTAGGCAGTTAGAGATCAAAGGCCTGATCGGTTTCCAATTCCTGCTGCTGCTCTGGACCAGCTGAAGTACAATCGATGCTCCTCTACTGCGTGAAGATGGAGCAGCCCAGCTGGCAGCATCGGGTGGCTCACTCACACAGCTCCCTGCTGTGAGCTGCTCCTCCTGAGGATGCACAGTAAGGACATTGATCTTGTGCTGTAAGCCAGGGGTTAACAAAAGGATTTCGGAGCTTAGAAAAGAGCTGCTCAGACAATTACTTGACTCTGCTAAGAACTTTAGCTGTAGTTTGATGTCTTTTTATTCAGAGGTGGAGGCCTTAAGCTCTGGTTTGGGAAAGGAGTGGTGAGGACCCCTGTGGCATAGTGAAATGTGGCACTGCAGTTGGGCTGGAGGGCTGCTGGACCTGAGCTTAACTGGGTTACCTCTCTGGAGTGCCCAGGGGGTTTTACCATGGGGTAAAACTGGGTTACCTCTCTGGAGTGCCCAGGGGAGTTTTACCATGGGGTAAACCAGAAAAGACATGATCCAGAATGATTCTGCTCTTCTATGGTCAAGGAGTGACTCGTGGGGAGCAGAGGAAATGGCCCTAAGTTGCTCTAGGGAAGGTTTAGGTTGGACATCAGGAGCAATCTTTCCCCCAAAGGGTTGTCAAGCCCTGGAACAGGCTGCCTAAGGAGTCCCCATGCTTGGAGGGATTTCAAGCTGTGGTGCTGAGGGACATGGTTTAGTGGTGTGGTTGGACTCAATGATCTTAAAGGTCTCTTCCAATCAAAATGATTCAATGGCTCCGAGTTCTGCAGCTCTGCTGTGACAGTAACTGGGTGACTCAACCTGACATGCCATCTTTGGACCCAAGCTGTGCACACACACTGGGCTTGTGCCTACACTACAGATTTAAGGGTATTTATTATGCTGATTTAACACTTTGAAGAGGAAATTTTCTGGGATTTTCCCTTGTCTTTTGAACTTGACTTGCACAATCCAATTTCGGTTAAGAATTATTGTCAAGGAAATTGCATTAAACAAGCAAAGGAAGCTGAAACAATAGCAAACAGATACACTAACCTAACACAGACCTGATCTTCATCTGCTGCTTGAACAACTGAATAGAAGAATGAAGTGTTCTGCAGCTGGGTGGAGGCAATGCCAAGCACAAATTCAGGCTGGGCAGTGAGTGGCTGGAGAGCAGCCCTGAGGAGAGGGACTTGGGGGTGCTGCTGGAGGAGAAGCTCAACAGGAGCCAGCAGTGTGCACTTGCAGCCCAGAAAGCCAATAAGAGCCTGGGCTGCAGCAGAAGTGTGGCCAGCAAGGCAAGGGAGGTGATTCTCCCCCTCTGCTCAGCTCTGCTGAGACTCCACCTGCAGTACTGCATCCAGTTCTGGAGCCCCAATGACAGGAGGGATGTGGAGATGCTGGAGTGTGTCCAGAGAAGGGCCACAAGGATGCTCAGAGGGCTGCAGCAGCTCTGCTGTGAGGACAGACTGAAAGAGTTGGGGCTGTTGAATGTGGAGGAGGCTCCCAGGTGACCTTCTTGTGGCCTTCCAGGATCTGAAGGGGGCTACAAAAAATGCTGGGGAGAGACTTTTTAGGCTCTCAGGGAGTGACAGGACTGGGGGGAATGGAGCAAAGCTGAAGGTGGGGAGATTCAGGCTGGACGTGAGGACGAATCTCTTCCCCATGAGAGTGGTGAGAGGCTTGAATGGGTTGCCCAGGGAGGTGGTTGAGGCCCCATGGCTGGAGGTGTTTAAGGCCAGGCTGGCTGAGGCTGTGGCCAGGCTGCTCTAGGGTAGGGTGTCCCTGGGCATGGCAGGGGGGTTGGAACTGGCTGATCCTTGTGGTCCCTTCCAACCCTGCCTGATTCTATGATTCTATATAATATGTTAGAAATTGTTATTAGTTCTATTAACTGTATTTGAGTCTCTGGGAAATTTAAACTAGAACCAAGACACTCATCCCCTCCATCAGCTACTCTTCTCAACTCCATGCCATCTGCAGATTTGCTAAGGGTGCTCTCTGTCCCTTCATTAATAAAGAGGCTAAGCAGTAGCGGTCACAGCACGAACCTGTGCCTCCAGTTGGACATCCTGCTGCTGATCACAACCACTGGAACCAAGCAATTCAGTCAGATTTCAGTCCATCTCCTTACCCACTTTCCTAGTCCACCTTCATTAGTTTGGCTAGAGTGATGTTATGGGAGACAGTGTCTGTACTTGCTATGCTTGAGATAACAACACTCTGGCTTCTTCCCTCATCCACCATTCATAGGATGACAGCCATCTCATCAGAGAAGGCTATCAGGTTGGTTAAGCATGATTTACCCTTCATAAAACCACCTTGATGACTTTTGATCACCTTCTTCATTATGAGGTGATTTTCTCTTCTGCCTATCAGATATTTAATATGCCATCTCCAGGCAGAGATTGCATTCCTGTGATTCAGATTTGTCTCTTTAAGGACACTCTAGTTCACAAAAGCGAGGGGAAGTTGATCCAACTGGATAAAAGCTGTGATTGTGAAGTCAGCTCAAGCCTTGTGTGTTTTAATTTAACTCAGGACTTTGTGTTAACAGGGTCAAGGCATCATATCATCACTTGGTAGGGCTGTGGAACAGAAATACTAGGAGCAGTCTGAAAGATGGGTGAATGGAAATGTTTGCATGCAAAAGCACCAGAAGAAACAATCATAGAATCATAGAATCAACCAGGTTGGAAGAGAGCTCCAAGTTCATCCAGTCCAACCTAGCACCCAGCCCTATCCAATCAACCAGACCATGGCACTAAGTGCCTCAGCCAGGCTTTGCTTCAACACCTCCAGGGACAATAACTCCACCACCTCCCTGGGCAGCCCATTCCAATGCCAATCACTCTCTCTGACAACAACTTCCTCCTAACATCCAGCCTAGACCTCCCCTGGCACAACTTGAGACTCTGTCCCCTTCTTCTGTTGCTGCTTGCCTGGCAGAAGAGCCCAACCCCACCTGGCTACAGCCTCCCTTCAGGTAGTTGCAGGCAGCAATGAGGTCTGCCCTGAGCCTCCTCTTCTGCAGGCTGCACACCCCCAGCTCCCTCAGCCTCTCCTCACAGGGCTTGTGTTACAGCCTTCCATCCACCCTCAAAAACTTAAGTCAGGTTTATCAATTTGCCATAATTCATTACAAGATCAATTTTTGTGCTCCAGATGTCCACAGGAGCCTTTTGACTTGAGTTAAACATCCAAAGCCCTTCTGTCTGGCTAAGTTTGATATGCCACGAAAACAAAGTTTCAGTGCCAGCATCAATATATTATACAGTAATGCTTCAGAAAAGAATTATCTTCTGGTCAAAAGAACCCTTTGGTTGCATGATTATCATCCATTTGATTCATTGGTTTAGTGCAATTGTTTGTAAATCAATTAAGGAACCAGTGAGTTCTAACAATTCAGTTTGTTTGATCCTGCATCAGTTCTCCATTCTAATTGCACTGATGCAGACAAAGAGGGGAAAGCAAAGTGCTTTACCTCCTTTTATATGAAACCCATGTGTGTATAAATGCACAACCATACATAAAGAGTCATAAACTCATCATTTCATCACTTCACTTTTCACATGCTCCTGGCATTCAAATGGTTGTACTTTGCTTTTCCAGTAAATGACCTGAGTGAGGGAGAGGAAATGAAGTCTCTCCTTACCTTAATGTTGCAAGCTTGTTCCATCAGTCTTCTGGCGTTCTCTTCAGCTCTGTACCTCTTGGGCAACTGAACTCTGAAGAATTTTAAAGCCCCTTCAAAGTCAGCTTGTAGAAGGTCCTCTTTTGAGGTCTGCAATTAAAGAGAGGGAAGCACTGTAAGTGCTGAGAACATACAGTCACGCTCCTTTACTGGATTTGCCATCTACTGAATGTCTTCCAAGCCACCAATATTCACATTAGCTCTAAAGCATCTTCCTTGAAATCAGCTTTCTAACCCATCTCTCCTAAAACAAAACAGAGGTTACAGCACAGCCAAGGAATGCCAGGCAGAGCAGCACTATCAGAGGACTCTAAGACATTCATGTATTTAATCCTCCTATACCTGCAGGGTAAGAAAGGGATTCTGGCTCGACCTGTCAAGATGTCACTCAATGAAGAGGAGAAGCACAAAACCAAAGCAAACAACAAAAAACTGGGAGAATTCAGAATATTTTCTACAGACTTTGTGTATTAGACCATTGCTGATCCTCCTAATGGTGCCCTCAAATGACAACATAGATATAGATGTATGGTTGCAGACGTGAAGAGCAGAAGCATTAACGCATATGACTCATACGAGGCATCAGCAAGGCAATGTGCAGAAGTCTGTGACACAATCTCTCAAAGAACACTGTGCCAGAAAATGTTTTACATGCTTATTGCCACATCTCTCATACCACTGTAGCTCTCAGTGTGCTATCAAGCCAAACAGGTCAGGAAATGTTAAACACTCAACATTAATCCAGCTCTGCTACCGATGCGGTAATGTGATTCACAGGGACAAATGTATTCATCTGCAGATGTACTCAGAGCTACACCACCAGACTTAGCAGATATGAAATACTCAGCCTTGGGAGAGCTCAGATAAAAGGTGAATAGAAACTGTGTCCAGGTAAGATATTTAGGACATCATTTCAAAACTGGGAATTTCAAGGTCTTTAACCCAGAAAGAGTGAAGAAAAATGTGTCAGTGTACAGACCTAGTACCACCTACCACACCTAGTGCTGGGTATTGTGGCAGTACTACAAACACCTCCAGAGCAGCACAAAAACCTTTGCCTAAGGTTCACTGCTGAATTCAGCACAAAAACCTTTGCCTAAAGTTCACTGCTGAATTAATTGCTCAGGTACCACCACCACCATTTCCGTGTGTGCTGCAGAAAACAGCCTTTGTGAGGTGGATTGGGAACAGGTCAGAAGATAGAGTTCAAAGAGCGGGGATCAGTGGTGCCAGGTCCAGCTGGAGAGCTGTAACCAGTGGAGTCCCCCAAGGATCAGTGCTGGGTTCAGTCCTGTTCAACATCTTCATCAATGACATTGGTGAGGGGACAGAGTCTGTGAAGCAAGTCTGCTGCTGACACCAAGCTGGGAGGCTTGGCTGAGACAGCTGCAGGCTGTGCTGCCATCCAGAGAGACCTGGGCAGACTGAGAGCTGGGCACAGAGGAACCAGATGAGGTTCAACAGGACAAGTGCAGAGTCCTGCACCTGGGGAGGAATANGGGACTGGAGGGCACTGCCTGATGAGGAGAGGCTGAGGGACCTGGGGCTGTTCAGTCTGGAGAAGACTGAGAGGGGATTTGATAAATGTCCATAAACTTCTCAGGGCTGGGGGTCAGGAGTGGAGGGACAGGCTCTGCTCACTGCTCCCTGGGATAGGACAAGGAGCAATGGGTGTAAGCTGCAGCACAGGAGGTTCCAGCTCAACACAAGGGGGAACTTCTTCTTTACTGTAAGGGTCACAGAGCACTGGCACAGGCTCCCCAGAGAGGCTGTGGAGTCTCCTTCTCTGGAGCCTTCCAAGGCCTGTCTGGATGTGTTCCTCTGTGATCTGTGCTAGATTGTGTGCTCCTGCTCTGGCAGGAGGAGTTGGACTCGATGATCCCCCTGGGTCCCTTCCAACCCCTAACATCCTGTGAGCCTGTGATCTTTTTGCCTTGCTATACACAGCAGGTATGTCACACACACAGAGTTTCAAAGCCTGGTTCTCAACTATCTTCTCATGCACTCAACATCTGTCTGCAATTTGAGACACTGTCTTTCCAGGAAACACTCTTCAGCCAAACACAAGAGATGTGGCTCTACACAGAGACAACTGGGAGGAACTGTGCAGTTTTTGGGTGCAAGAGGTGAGGCAAAATGATGCTGTTGTATCTCCTGGGTGTTACATTTAACCAAATGTTTACGGTTTAGGAAGGGCAGGTCCTGTCTCACCAACCTGAGCTCCTTTTATGATCAGGTTCCTGCCTGGTGAGTGTGGGGCAGGCTGTGGATGGAGTCTGCCTGGACTGCAGCAAAGCCTTTGACACTGTCTGCCACAACAAGCTCCTGGCACAGCTGGCAGCTCATGGCTTGGACAGATTCACTCTGATATGGGTCAAGAACTGGCTGGAGGAGCCAGGTCCAGAGATTGGTGATGAATGGTGCCACATCCAGTTGGCAGCTGGCACTAGTGGTATGCCCCAGGGATCAGCGCTGGGCACAGCCCTGTTCAATATCTTTACTGATGATCTGGACCAGGGGATTGAGTCCAGCATCAGTAAGTTTGCAGATGACACCAAGCTAGGAGCAGGTGTGGAGCTGTTGGAGGGTAGGAGAGCCCTGCAGAGGGACCTGGCCAGGCTGGATGGGTGGGCAGAGGCCAATGGGATGAGA
>WAAF01021193.1:0-19968 GCA_013400475.1 Tricholaema leucomelas
ATTCTATGATTCTATGACTTGTTAAAGTTTCTCAATCAAGGGATATTTTGGTCAGTCGTACCTATATTTTTTCCCTCACAAGCATTTAAAGTGTTTGAATTCTGCAAAAGCAGATATTCATTCTTCACATCACACACCTAAGATAGATAAGAGAGGCAGATGTCAATTTTATCCTTTGATTTTGCATTTAATTTCCCACTCAAGTACCCAAACCTGAACCCTTGGTTTTTAACATATACCCCAGCATGAAAATCATTGTAGTTTTCAAATCCAGCATTCAAAGTGAGAAGTCTGAGACATTTTCACATGGGAGTAATTGCAGATTCTTCACAGTACCTCCTACATTAGAGGTATAAAAGTCAACGGTTTTTATTTTATTATTTATTTTCTTTAATGAGCATGTAATGAGTCCTTTTATGGTATTTATCTACTACAGCATTCCTTTCTAGCAGCACGATGATTTCTCCTTAGGTGCCGGAAATCTGAAGATGGAAAAGGAAGGTAGCAGTCAGAAAGATTTAGTGTTATGGGTGCTTTTCCAATGACTTCTCTTACATACATATATCACAGTAAATGTTTCTGGAATACTTATTGGTTGCTGTCTCATAATGATTCTTTTGAATACGTAGTAATGTGAAGTTATCCTCGTGTGTGCCCTTTCAGTATTTGAAAGCACATGTGTGGGAGTGTCACACTGCCACAGGATAAGGGTTGAAAGAGTCATAGAAGTTACAAAAGGAAAAGGCATATTGTTCACTCCCTCATCCCACACAGACTTTAAGTAGGCAGTCCAGCTGGATTTCTTCTCTCCTCCACATAGATTCTGCACTGATACATTTTCCTTAAAAAAAAAGGATCACTGGAGTTCTTATTTCTCCAATATTGCTTTTAAACTCCTCTGAATTAAAGGTCACAAAAAGGAACTGATGTAATGCATCAGAATTAATGTCCTTGAAAGCAAGATCATGGTTCAGAAAACAGATGCTTAGGGAAGGAGTGTGGGAAAAAAGCTATGTATTCAGTGATTTTTTTCTTAATGTATCATCAAAGCTTTTGGAAGTCAGCAGTTAGGGGCTCCCTGAACTGAAGACACCAGTGACACAGAACCACAAATGGTTTAATCCTTACCATTTTGTACAGTCTCTTTATGAACTAGGTCTCCTTTTTCCCTCCCATTTATCCAGAGGTTCACACATAGTCACACAGTTACCAAGTTGCTCATTAGTTGTGCTACAGAACTGTAGAATTACAGAATACTTCAAGTTGGAAGATATCCATAAGGATCATCAAGTCCAGCTCCCTGCTCCTCTGCTGCAATCAGAAAGTTGGTTTTATAACAGACAGCATCATAGAATCAGTCAGGATCGGAAGGGGCCACAAGGATCATCTAGTTCCAAACCCCCTGCCACGGGCAGGGCCACCCTACCCTAAATCAGGCTGGACAGAGCCTTATCCAGCCTGGCCTTTGGAATGGTTTGGATGTTATTCACCCCCCAACACTTAAGAAAATCACCCAGACTAGACTCAGACAACTGGAAATTAAGGAATGAAGCTCTATTTACAGCTTAGCACAATATACAGGCATATATACACAAATATATACAGTTATACACACATTTAAAGTAACACAGGAACACAATACCCCTCCCAGAAACAATCAGAGTCTTCAGGAGGGCTTCCAACCCAACCCCCCTTCCCCTCCCTCTTCCCCTCCCTCCAGAAATAACTAGATCAAGCCATGTATATCTCATGCGATAAATCTGGAGATCTGAGGTGAGATGTCAAAAAAAGATGGCAAGGAGATTAGAGAAAAAAGGGGTTAGGTGAATTAGAGAGTTAAAGGCAGAATCAGTCACAGAGAGCAGACTGCCAAAAAGAAGGCACAGCCTGGAGTGAGAGCTGAGCAGTGTGTGTGAAGTGCCTGTCTTAGCTATATTTTGACTAGCTGTGTTTCTCAGCAGAAGAATGGTGATACAGGGCACAGGTTGTTTTTTCTTTCTTCTCACAGATAAAGATTTAATTTCTCTCAATAAAAATTAGCCTCAAACCATCACAGCCTTAAACACCTGCAGGGATGGGGCCTCAACCACTTCCCTGGGCAACCCATTCCTGTGTAAGGAATTTGACTCTGTCCCACATGACATCCTGGTCACCAAACTGGGAAAACACAGACTTGATGGGTGGAGTTTTGATCAGTGGCACAATGTCCACCTAGAGACCAGTGCCAAGTGGCTCCCTCAGGGGTCAGTGCTGGCACCAGTGCTGTTTAACATCTTTGTCAGTGACATGGACAGAGAAATCGAGTGCACCCTCAGCAAGTGTGCAGATGGCACCAAGCTGTGTGGCACAGTCGACTTGCTAGAGGGCAGAGATCCATCCAGAGGGACCTGGACAGGCTGCAGAGGTGGACCCAGGTCAACCTCATGACATTCAACAAGGCCAAGTGTAAGGTACTGCACCTGAGTCGGTGCAATCCCAAGCACAAATCCAGGCTGAGTGATGAATGGCTGGAGAGCAGCCCTGAGGAAAAGGACCTGGGGGTCTGGGTTGACGAAAAGCTCAACATGAGCCTGCAGTGTGAGTACAGCCCAGACAGCCAACCGTGTGCTGGGCTGCAGCAAGAGAAGTGTGGCCAGCAGAGCAAGGGAGGGGATTCTCCCCCTTTACTCTGCTCTCCTGAGACCCCATCTGGAGTCCTGTGTGCATTTCCAGAGCTCCCAATACGAGAAGGACATGGAACTGTTTGAGCCAGTCCAGAGGAGGGCCATGAAGATGATCAGAGGGCTGCAGCAGCTCTCCTATGAGGACAGGCTACAGAAGTTGGAGCTCTTCAGCCTGGAGAAGAGGTTTTGTGGAGACCTTGTAGTAGCCTTCCAGTATCTGAAGGAGGCCTACAAAAAGGCTGGGGAGGGACTATTTACAAAGTCTTGTAATGACAGGACAAGGAGTAATGGGTTTAAACTGGCAAAGGAGAGATTCAAGCTAGATGTCAGGAAAGGGTTTTTTCCAGTGAGGGTGGTGAGACACTGGTACAGGTTGTCCAGGGAGATTGTGGCTGCTCCCTTCCTGGAGGTGGTCAAGGCCAGGTTGAATGAGGCCTTGAGTGACCTGTTCTAGTGGGAGGTGTCCCTGCCTGTGGTGGGGGGTTGGAACTGGATGAGCTTTGAGGTTCCTTCCAACCTAACCCATTGCATGATTCTATGATTCTGTGTGTGCAATGTAGAAGATAAGGGGTTCTGTATGCTGTAATGAAAAGGGGGCCTGAATTGTTTGATGGCATAGATGTATTTCATTCTGTCTGTCACTACATCTTTTTCAAAGAAGAATGAAAATAAATCCATGTATTACTCAAGAGGAATATGTACCATGTGTAGTGGTATCTTTCACTTTTATCTGTAATCTTTTTGTTTCTCATAGTTACTAAAAATCTGTTTACCTCAACATCATGTTAGTGGATTAACCAGTGTCTGTTCAAAGGGGATGCCAAAATCTCTTTCCTGAGTGCATTAATACCTAATGTAAGTCCATCAGTTTGTTTGCACAATCAGGATTCCATAGCACTTACCAATGTGGTGTTTCTCCTGCTATTTTATTGCCCATTCACTTGTTAAGTGTTTCAGCAGAGAGAGTTCTGAGAAATGTTTATATTGTAAACTTGTTACTTCTCTATTCATAAACTTCTCCACTGGTGAAATTTGTGAAAACCAACCACCTATTTTTACCTTTTAATCACATAGTAATCCAGTGCAACTCTGTCAGTTTAGCTTCTCCAAGAGTCTTTGGTGAGGAGCCTTTTGAAAACATTTTTGAAACTCAGGTGCATTATATTGACTGTACTTAGCCATATGATTCATTCTCTCTTGTAGTTCAAGGGACTTAACCTATGTGATAAGGACTACCTGCTCCACAGAGAAGCTCTCAGAGACAATGGCAATATGAGGAGGCAAATAATATCCTGTCAAGCTGATCAGAGACCTATTAGAGGGACCCTCAGACAATCAAAGGCACATGTCAAAAAAAAAAACCCAAACCCAAAATTAAAAAAAACCAAACCCAAACCAAAATCCAAACCAAAAACCCATCAAAAAACCCAACAACAAAAAAACCACAAGAGCGCAAGAGGAGCACAGAGCAGGTAAGACCCAAATTACAGACCTCCAGGGCACAAACATCTTGTCTGGGCTCTTCCTAGGTTTGTCCTGGTACAGCCATTAGCCCATGATACAGGAATAAAATCCATCAGATTGAGTCATTAACAGCTCTCCAGATCACCTTTCAGACTAATTGCTGCCTAGGTGTGGGTCTGTGATGACTTGGGAGTTACTTGCCCCCCCACTCTTATGAAATCACCAAGACTAGACTCAGCTGGCTGGAAGTTAAGGAACTTAACCCCTCTCAGAAACCAGAGTCCCCAGGAGGGGCTCTCAACCACCCTTTCACCTTCTTTCCACCCCGCTACCTTATCCCAGAGTATGCCTTACGTGCAAGGTGAGTTTGGAGGATGGGCAAGGAGGATTAGAAGCAGATTTAGTTACACAGAGCCAAGCAGAAATACACACTCTGACAGAGACACACACACTGTCTTATCTATGTTTGTGTTCTTGTTTTTATACGTCTCAGTGAACCTATGAGTGAAGCAGCCACCACCACTGCTTTCTTTTCACAGCCTATCATCTAATTTTTCTCATTAAAATATTCCAATTTGCTTCAGACCAGCACAGGAGCACATCATGAGTGCCGTTGTGGAGGGCCCGTAGGCCTGAAAATAGGCTTACATGTGCCTTGCCTTGCTGGACATGTTTTTCTGCCTGCACCAGAGGTAAACACATAAGCAAACACGAAGGCATAACAAACCTGGTGCCATAAAGTCTGGCCTGCCCAGGGCCCCTGATTGTGTAAACATGTTTGTGTAAGCCCATGCACCCAGCTCATGCTTATCGGGTGCTAGGCCCATGCTATCCCCATATTTGGGAGATCCAGGCCTGTGGCTTTTGCCTATTATGGTATGTTTGGCTGACTGCCAAAAGCTGATTGGTCATTCCAGTGTCCAAAGGGCCATTAATCTCAGTCCACATTTGATAAATAGGGATACACAGGTAAACAAAGTGCTCGGGCTCCCTTGCTCACTTGATCTCATTATCCTGCTTAGACTCACCATCACTGCTTCTTGCTTATGCCTGCCTGCATGCCCACCCACAGTGCATCTCCCATGCAGCTGTGTACCCTATTGCACGTCCGCTGCCTTATTATTGCCTGGTGAATGACACTGCCACTGAATTTCCAGGAGCAGACGCCACTTGTCTGCATGCGATCAGCCTGCTGCCCAGCGTGAGACTGTGCTCAGACTGCATGGCATTGTACTCCTTCTGCACCTGAGGTCCTGCCTAAGAATCCCTGGACAGAGCGTCCAGAAGAAGTCAGGAGACAAGGGCAGAGATTGCATCCTTCGCCAGGAGAACAAGGTCAGAGACTGTCCTTTCCCCAGAAGCCAGAAAGATTCTCCTTTCCCCTAAAGCCAGGAGGATTCCAGCCTCAAAGTCCATGGGCAAAGACTCCCCTGAAGTTTGGGCACTTGTATGAGCTTTGACGTAGCCCCAGAGGGTGATTGATAATTAATAAGAATCTGTGAGTAAATGCTTTAATGCCTCTGTAGTATCTATTGCCTCCTGCCCTAGAGCAGAAAGAGCTTCAGCCCACCTCACTGGGAAAGCAGCATATTGACCCCAAGCATCATTAAGCTGCAGAGAAACTCCTCTCTTTGTTTATAGTTTGAATTGTTTGCTAGTTATTAATAAGTTATGGTTTGATATCATTCCTAGAATGTCTTTCATAACCATGTAGATCCTTTTAATAATAAATACAGTGGTTGGGGGTGGTGAGAGTTCAGAATATTGAAGTTAATAAATACATATTTTTATAGAATATTATCTCGCACCAATTAATTTCTCCCCTCCACCACAATTGGCGTAGGCGGCAGAATACTCCTCTGTGACAGGTGCAGGGGGAGAACACTTTGGTATCATGCAGGTTTTGATACAGTACACTTAGGGGAGAAACCAAAGATAGGAAAAAGGAGAAACTTAGCTGAGGTGATTTTGGGATGAACAAAAGTGGGAAAATAGATCACTATGGGAATAGAAAGAGTCAGTTGTGTGTAAATAGTCATTAGCGCACTTGTCTGGTTGTATCCTGAACCTGACCAGCAGGGTTAATTTATCTTATCACCTTATTAAACTACTTCCTAACTAATTTTTTGGGTTAGAAAGGCTTTCTATTCTGTGTGCATGCGTATGTATGGGTGTGGGATTGCAATGCCTGGAATCAGGCTACAAGTTGGAGGACTTGTGTGTTCATGGTGGCAGCAAGTGTATGTATGTATAGATGTAATGTATGTGTCTACCATATGTGCATATGCTTGCTGGGAGTACATTGCCAGCCTCGCTACTGGTCATATCTGGAAGCATGGAGCAGAAATGATCTTGATTCTCTTACTGTTCTTGGATTCAGCATGATACATTTTCCTATAGTGAAAAATAGTGCATTTCTCTCCCCCACCCCCAGCTTACTAGTGAAAGGAAGGAAACATATATTGAAACAAAAAGTGTGTGAATGCTGGTTTTTGTCTTGAATTGTAATTGCTTTTTCCTATTACAGTTATTTAGTCCTCTGCAAAATAAATAAGATGCTATCATGTGGTGCTAGGAGCACTGCTACCCTCTTTTCATAATCACAAGTGACTGCCTAATGTGTACCACAAATAGATTTTCAGGAACATTCACTAAGTATGTGAGTGTAATGAGACTTCATTTAGTTAGAGTGAGCTTCCGCACTCATTTCTTTGAACCACACCTATAAGTTTGGCCACATTTCAGTAGCAATACTGGAGCATAACACTAATTTAAAGGACTAATATTCTGCTGGAATGCTCTGATTCAGAGTTCTTTACTTGACACATGGGAAGATGCTGAGTGCCCATTTTGTTCTACACAGCAGACATGGAAACTGCCAGGTCACTGAGCGTAAGCTCTTTCCCTCACTGTCTGGGGGTCTGCCCGTGATAAATTTTAAACTCACAAAACATTTCTCTAATATAGTAAGGGACTAGCTCCAGTGTTCTGGCTAGCCATTATCTTTCTCATTAAAATAATTATTGCGTCCAGTGCTGGATGTGAACTATTGTCTGTTATGACTCTGCGTTTGTGTACAAAGTCATTGCGCTCTTGGAAGCTATTGTAGCTCATTTCTATAGGAAGCCTTTTTATTATCTTGACTGTGAAGGGGAGTGGGGAAGAAGGGAATTCTGCCTTTCCCATATTCTGCATTTATTAAACATCATCTAAAAGAAAGCATTTTAAACACATAAAAGCTTTTACAAGCACTCTGCATCCAAGGGAACACATTTATTTCTTCTGCTACTTTAGCAGTATGTATGTGGTGATGGTCTTTTGAAAAACTAGGTCAGGACGATTTTCAGCCTTAATGCAGACAGAACCATTCCACAGTGTGCTGGGAGAAGTATTTTCCTTGTGTTTTCATGAATGTCTTGAGTAGAAGTAATTGTCCATGTATTCAGAAATTTTCAAACTCCATTATTTTCTATGAATGTTAGAAGAGACCAAAGATACTTCAGATTTCTCTAATATCTGAGACAAAATCAGCACCATAAACCCCTAGATTTACTAGATGAAATTTCTTAATAGATTGTGCCACTTTGGTTAAACTAAGTGACCAAGGCAATGACTTGCCAGTCTCAAATTTTCAGGCTAAACAGATCTACATATTGGCTGGATACAGAAAAAGTCAACTCATTGTGTGTAAAAACAAAGTCTCCAAATTTTCCTTCCTACAAATCCTCAAAATTACAGCTTGGACTATTTAGTTTGTCATATGGGCTGGCTTGTTTACTCATATGTGCCTATGATGATTTCAGTCACTCATAGATATTAAAATTGCCTTACATCTATGTGTTTCTCCCACTGTCTGCATTTTGCTGGGACTGTAGGTCTCTAAGATGAGGGTTAGTATTTTGTTACGCATTCAACACAATGTGAAGGTATTATGTCTGGTGACGTTTTCAGACACTTAAGCTGAAAAAGAACTTTCCAGGTTATTTCAGAATCATAGACATAGAGAATAGTTTGAGTGGGAAGTCATTTATTCCAACTTCTCTGTAATAAGTAGTGACATCTTCAACTAGGTTAGGTTGCTCAGACCCCTGTCCAACCTCACCTGGACTGTTTCCTGGAACAGAGTTCCTGCCACCCTGTGAGCAACCTGTTTGGGTGTTTCACTATGCCTATAAAAAAATTATTCCTTTCATACAGTCTGAGTTTACCCTCTTTTAGTTGAAAACCATTGCTCCTTTTCCTATCACAACCGGCCTTGCTATAAAGATTGTTCCCATATCCTCTTATAGAGCCCTTTTATGTGTTGAAAGACCTCAATAAGGTCCCTGGAGCTTTCTCTTCTGGCTGAATAACCCTGTCCTTATATAAGCAGAGATGTTCCAGCTCTCCGATCAGTTTTGTAGTCCTCCTCTGGACCTTCTACAAAAAGCATTTGCCTTTTCTGTGCTGAGTTTGACTCCTCTGCTGAATTTAACTCCTGAGTTTGACACAACACTCCAGATGAGAAGTTCCATGAGGGTAGAGGAGGAGAATCATTTCCCTTGACCTGCTGGCCAAGATCCAACCCAGGTGGAGGACATTACCCATGGTCTCATTGAACATGATGAGGTTCACATGTGCCCACTTGTGCTAGTTTGAGCCTAGCTGGGATATTTTGGTGAGAAGAATTAGATCATAGGCTGTGAAAATGAAACAATGATGATGTCAGGCTTGCTGAGATGCATGAAAACAGGAACATAAACATGGATAACACAGTCGCTGTGTGTCTCTGGGTGCCCGTACATTTCTCCTTGGCTTGCTTTCTGTGTGACTAATCCTTCTGCTTCCTAACCCCCCTGGCTGATTCTCCAAACTTTTCTTGAACGTAAGGCAAAGTCTGGGATAAGGTAGAGGGGTGGAAAGGAGGTGGAAGGGTGGTTGGGAGCCTCTCCTGGGGACTCTGGTTTCTAAGAGGGATGTTGTGTTTCTGTATTACTTTTCAACTTGTCTCTTTCTGTCTATATCTTTATACATTGTAAATACCTGCTTGTATATTGTGCTAAGCTGTAAAAATAGAGCTTCATTTTTTAACTTCGAGTCATCTGAGTCTAGTCTGGGTAATTTCATAAGAGTAGGAGGGGTGGGTAACTCCCAAACCGTCACAACACTTCTTGATCTTGTTCAGCTCACTCTGGATGGCATCCCATCCCTCAGGTGTCAACAGCAGCACTCATCTTGGTGTCATCTGCAAACTTGATCCCACTACCTACACCGTTGAACAAGATATTAATCAGTACCACTCCCGATATGGACCCTAAAGGACATCACTTATCACTAATCTCTGTAGGGACATTGAGACATCAACCTCCTTTATTTTAGAAGGGAGATACCTTACCCCTCTAGAGATTTACTTTCATATAATAGACACTGGGAAACAAACAAACAAACAAAAAATATGCAGATAGCCAGTTTGGAATTGAGTCTAAGAGCAGCAACACTACTGTCGAAGAGAAACATAACTGGCTAACGATATTTGCATGAATGTCAGAAGGCGACAGGACAGCCAGTGCCTAATTAACAGAAATAGAGGTTAAAATGAACCAATCTCTGTTTTCCTGCTTGCCTCAAAGGTATTTTCTTTTTGCAAACTCTGTATTTAGACATTTATAATTAAAAGTATAAAAGACAAATTGAGATGAAAACCAGGAAATCTTATTTCTATATGTACAAATAGCATTGCAAGGCATGGATTTATTACTAAATATCAATGAAATTTCAGACAAAATATAATAAACTAACCTGCACACATGAACTTCTAATGGTGACTAAAAATAGGATTTATACAAAGACTTTTTTTTTTAATATGTTGATGTTTCTTGCCAGCTTAACTTTGAATCATAGAATCATAGAATCAGCCAGGTTGGAAGAAACCTCCAAGATCATCCAGTCCAACCTAGCACCCAGCCCTGGCCAATCAACTAGACCATGGCATTAAGTGCCTCAGCCAGGCTTTCCTTGAACACATCCAGGCACAGCAATTCCACCACCTCCCTGGGCAGCCCATTCCAATGCCAATCACTCTCCCTGCCAATAACTTCCTCCTAACATCCAACCTAGACCTCCCCCAACACAACTTGAGACTGTGTCCCCTTGTTCTGTTGCTGGTTGCCTTGCAGAAGAGACCAACCCCACCTGGCTACAGCCTCCCTTCAGGTAGTTGTAGACAGCAATGAGGTCAGCCCTAAGCCTCCTCTTCTCCAGGCTGCACACCCCCAGCTCCCTCAGCCTCTCCTCACAGGACTGTTCTCCAGGCCTCTCATCAGCTCCGTCACCCTTCTCTGGATACATACAAGTATCTCAACATCTCTCTTGAATTGAGGAACCCAGTACTGAACAGAGCACTCAAGGTGTGGCCTGAAAAGTGGTGAGTACAGGGGCAGAATAATCTCCCTCCTCCTACTGGCCACACTCTTCCTGATGCAGGCCAGGATGCCATTGGGTCTCTTGGGCACCTGGGCACACTGCTGACTCATGTTCAGCTACTATCGCTCAGTACCTCCAGGTACCTTTCTTCCTGGCTGCTCTCCAGCCACTCTGTCTCTAGCCTGCAGTGCTGCTGGAGTTTTGTGTGACCAAAGTGCAGAATCCTGCACTTGGCCTTGTAAAATCTCATCCCACTGGCCTCTGCCCACCCACCCAGCCAGTCAAGATCCCTCTTCAGGGCTCTCCTACCCTCCAACAGATCAACACCTGTTCCTAGCTTAGCGTCATCTGCAAACTCACTGATGCTGGACTCAATCCCCTGGTTCAGATCATCAATAAACATATTGAACAGGACTGGGCCCAGCACTGAATCTTGGGGCACACCACTAGTGACAGCTGCCAACTGGATGTTGTTCACAATCTGTCCAATCTCTAGATGAAAAATTGTGAATAGTTTTATTATTTCATATGCAATATAAATATTTTATGTTATAGACATCATCCATACATATGTAACTCTATGAAATGCACCACAAACTAGTTTGCTAATCAACTGACTGGGATGTGTGACTGAAAAAGGCTTCAGTGATTGGTTGGTCCAGCCTCGTGTACTGAGGCAGGCTCAAAACTACCTGAAATGACTTCCGTGCATATTATTTTAAAAAATCAATATAAATCAATTTTAAATTAAATCAGAAATTATGACAGCACATATTTCATTGCCTAACTAAACAAAAAAGCCATCAAAGCAATTTAAATTAAGAAAAAGAAGGACTATCCCTAATCTACTGAAATGATGGAAGGTACTGGCTAAGTATTTAAAAACACTGTGTGGGAGTATTTAATTTTTAAAAGCAGTGTTTTTCCCAAAGTGAAGAAAATATTTTCTTCTTTGCAAGTTCCATAAGTAACTGATTGGAAGTTTGTGATGGTTTGGGTGTCCCCCGCCTCCCCACACTTTAGAAATCACCCAGACTAGACTCAGCCGGATCTGGAAATTTGAATGAAGCTTATATTTACAGCTGGCACAATTTACAAGCAGATATTTACAGTATATACAGTTATAGACAGAAATATAGAAGGTAAAAAGGTAATACAGAAACACAACTCCCCTCCCAGAAACCTGAGTCCCCAGGAGGGGCTCTCAACCACCCCCTCACCTTTCCCCTACCGCTCTCAACCTTACCCCAGTCCCAAGGAAGAATGGAGGTTCGGCCAAGGGGATTAAGAAGCAAAGGTGAAATCAGCCAAAGCGAATGGAGGGTGAGGTTAGAAAGCAAGATGGAGTTCAGCCAGCAGCCCTCATCTCTCCCCAGCAGGCAAAGCAGAAGAGAACAGCCCAGCATGAAGTGCAAAGCGAAATGACTTTATCTAATGTTTTGCCTTTCTTCCTTACACATCAAGGCAAGACTGTGAGTGAAGTAGACACCATTGTTTTCATTTCTCAGCCTATGATCTAATTCTTCTCACCAAATCATTCTAGCTAGCTTCAAACTAGCACAAAGTTAAAGAGGCAGGGGTGCTTTTTCTTCTTCTTTTCTGTGAGGCAGTGACTGGCTGCAGAGCAGCTCTGAGGAGAGGAACTTAAAGGTGCTGCTGGATGAGAAGCTCAACATGAGCCAGCAATGTGCACTTGCAGCCAGGAGGGCCAAGCAGAGCCTGGGCTGCATCAGGAGAAGTGTGGCCAGCAGGGTGAGGGAGGTGATTCTCCCTCTCTACTCTGCTCTGCTGATACCCCACCTGGAGTACTGCATCCAGTTCTGGAGCACCCATTACAAGAAGGATGTGAAGATGCTGGAGCGTGTCCAGAGTAGGGCCAGTGGGATGATCAGAGGGCTGGAGCAGCTCTGCTATGAGGACAGACTGAAAGAGTTGGGGTTGTTCAGCCTGCAGAAGAGGAGGCTCCCAGGTGACCTTCTTGTGGCCTTCCAGGATCTGAAGGGGGCCTACAGAAAAGCTGGGGAGGGACTTTTCAGGATATCAGGTAGTGACAGGACTAGGGGGAATGGAGCAAAGCTGGAGGTGGGGAGATTGAGAGTGGAGGTGAGGAGGAAGTTTTTCAGCATGAGAGTGGTGAGAGCCTGGAATGGGTTGCCCAGGGAGGTGGTTGAGGCCCCATTGCTGGAGGTGTTTCAGGCCAGGCTGGATGAGGCTGTGTCCAGGCTGCTCTAGGGTAGGGTGTCCCTGCCCACGGCAGTGTGGGTTAGAACTAGATGATCCTTGTGGCCCCTTCCAACCCTGACTGATTCTATGATTCTATGAGTAAAAACAGAAAAAAAAAATCTGTGTAGGATAAGAGGTGTTCCTTGGTGACTCACGAAAATCAATCAGCCCCTGAAACAGATAATATTTTGTTTTGCTTAATAGATGATTTGCAACACAAACATTAATAGAATACTTTTATTCCTATTTCTTGTACATAGTTAAGACATTTACTTAAGTAAGAAACCCCACAAAACCAGCCTTTTAAATATGTTTAATTTATTTAAACTTTCTTTCATAGTTAGGAATTATAATTCATAAGTAAAGGAAACTATCCCAATGTTTTCCAGCATACTAAAGAACAGAAAACATAAAATAAAACTAGAAGGCTGCATAAATATATATTGGACACTGTAACTGCCTGAATGGATAGGTGAAACATATATTTCTAGATAGCAAATGGAAATAAATCAGTCTAAACTTTCCTTAGGATGGTAATTAAGGTTTGTGAGGGTTTGATTTATATAATCTAATTCAAACATTTAAAATTTGAGTTTTCTTATGAACAGAGAGCAATAGGTCCTTCCAGAGGAGTTTAATCTGTACCAGACCTCTTTCCCTGTGCTGAATCTTTGTGACAGGTGTGAATTTCTACAAATTATTCTCTTAGTCCTACCTATATTTGGATACTGATATTGAACATCTTGAGATTTGCAGAATTAAATAGCACTGAAAGTCAGAGGCAAGTCTAGTTCCTTGCTTAAAACTGAGAGCAGCAACCAAATCGCCTTGTATTTGCCCTTCCAGCTCCTGAAAGGTAATTTTCAGAGCTCTTCCATCCTCTTGTGGTGGGATAATAAAATGGAATCAAGACTTCTTTTCCCTCTCCCTCTTAACATATATAGTTCACCCTAAAATGCATCTTGTGGACAGGGTTTTTTGGGGTCTCAAAAAGTGTTATTATAAGCAGTAGCAAGGACAGATCTTATAACACAGCAGCTGACAGAAACTTTTCTATGTGTCCGTCCCCCCCCATGTAACTGATGAATCAAAGCCATAGAAAAGAAAGATTTTCCTCTATTGTAAAACTATTATTTGTGACACTTGGGCCAAATTTGACTCTCCTTCAAACCAGGCAGCTGGCTACAAACTCTTTTGTGTAGAAGGAAAAAAGCAGACACTAGCAAGAGTTAATTCCTGAAGCCTATAGCTAGTACAATATGTCATGCTAACACATACAGGACATTTGCACACTCGAGCGAACACTTTCTGGTGGTTGACAGAATCTAACACTCTTTTTTCTTTGTCTGATTCATTACTATTAGACTGGTCAGTTCATGTGCCTATGTGCACACCCATAAATCCTAATTTTTTTTCCTCTCCTTCTAGGAACACTTTTAGTTGTTTGATATATCCTTTACCGGAGCACTCTTTGTAAAATATTGATGGCTAAAATTAGTCCATCTAATTTTTGGTGTTACTCAGCCACAGTGAAAAGGAAAAAAAAATAAAGCAATTTTATCAGAATGTCTGTGGCCATTATCAGATAATATATGCCCTGGTCCTTGTTTGCATTACTACTTCATGATTTGCTGTTGAGGAGCTTCAGTGTGTGCCCAGGTGGCCAAGAGAGCAATGGCATCCTGGCCTGGATCAGGAACAGTGTGGCCAGTAGGACAAGAGAGGTTATTCTGCCCCTGTACTCAGCACTGGTCAGAGCACACCTTGAGTCCTGTGTCCAGTTTTGGGCCCTTAATTCAAGAGAGAGGTTGAGATACTGGAATGTGTCCAGAGAAGGGTGATGAAGCTGGTGAGAGTCCTGGAGAACAGTCCTGTGAGGAGAGGATGAAGGAGCTGGGGATGTGCAGCCTGGAGAAGAGGAGGCTCAGGGGTGACCTCATTGCTGTCTACGACTATCTGAAGGGAGGCTGTAGCCAGGTGGGGTTGGTCTCTTTGCCCAGCTGTAGCCAGGTGGGGTTGGTCTCTTTGCCCAGGCTACCAGCAACAGAACAAGGGGACACAGTCTCAAGTTGTGTTGGGGGAGGTCTAGGTTGGATGTTAGGAGGAAGTTGTTGGCAGAGAGAGTGACTGGCATTGGAATGGGCTGCCCAGGGAGGTGGTGGAGTCACCATCCCTGGAGGTGTTCAAGGAAAGCCTGTCTAAGGCACTTAGTGCCATGGTCTAGTTGATTGGCCAGGGCTGGGTGCTAGGCTGGACTGGATGATCTTGGAGATCTCTTCCAACCTACCTGATTCTATGATTCTATGATTCACTGAAACTATTAAAAAAAGTTTTAAAAATATTAAAATAAGAATCCTGCAAGGTCAGGACTTTATCTGGCAGCTTCTATATATATCTGCTCAGTCCAGTGACTGACTCTCTGAGTAATAACCAAGGAGGTTTCACAAAATTTGATGTCAGAATTGAAGACAAAGGATAAATGACAAAGATTTCCCTTACCAACAATGAAATGTGTGTTAGCAGTGTAGTACAATGATTAGAAGTAAAACAAGCATGATTTTATAAAAAAATCTGAGCACTTTTAGCCAGAAAAAAAGATACTACTTCTTTCACTTGTTAAAAACCATTCTTTAAAACTTAATAAAGAATAAAATTCTCAATTTAAACTGTGTTGTTCATCAAATAGTCAAATGTAAATGCCGGGATGTTTCTGCTGTGTGAAACCATTCCACATGGAAATGTTTCTTCATCATTTTATCTTCATTTTTACTGCTATTTTTGTAGCAGTGAAATCAATAATCATGTATAGAATTAAATCATAGAATCAACCAAGTTGGAAGACACCTTCAAGATCATCTAGACCAACCTATCACTCAGCCCTATCCAGTCAACTAGACCATGACACTAAGTGCCTCAGCCAGGCTTTGCTTGAACACCTCCAGGGACGGTGACTCTACCACCTCCCTGGGCAGCCCTTTCCAATGTCAATCACTCTCTCTGGAAAGAAATTCCTCCTAATGCCCAGCCTAGACCTCCCGTGGCACAACTTGAGACTGTATTCCCCTTCTTCTCTTGTTGGTTGCCTGGCAGAAGAGACCAACCTCCACCTGGCTACAGCCTCCGTTGAGGTAGTTGTAGACAGCAATGAGGTCACCCTTGAGCCTCCTCTTCTCCAGGCCAAACACCCCGAGCTCCCTCAGCCTCTCCTCACAGGGCTCTGCTCCAGTTCCCTCACCAGCTTTGATGCCCTTCTCTGGACACACTCAGTATCTCAACATCTCTCTTGAATTGAGGGCCCAGAACTGGACTCAGGACTCAAGGTGTGGCCTGACCAGTGCTGAGTACAGTGGCAGAATAACCTCCCTTATCTTACTGGCCACATTGCTCCTGGTCAGGATGCCACTGGTTCTCTTGGCCACCTGGGCACACTTCTGGCTCATGTTTAGCTACTATCTCTCAGTACCTCCAGGTCTCTCACTGCCTGGCTGCTCTCAACCCCTCTGTCCCCAGCCTGTAGCGCTGCTTGGGGTTGTTGTTGGCAAAGTTGCACCTGGCCTTGTTAAATCGTTTAATCATTTGTATTGCGAATATTACATCTTATAACCTGAGATTTGTTTCTAAACTTTTGATGAGTATTGACTTTTAAATGAATGTCTTCCTAGAAATGCTTATACATACTTGTAATTCACTTTAGAATAGTTTTCTTTCTTTTTCTTTTTTTTTTTTTTTTTTTTTGCTTTTGGTTTAATCTTTCATAATTTTTAGACAATACAAAATAGTCCTTGGTACTGAAAAGGAAATGTTAACATAATTTGCCATTAGTCAGATGTGTAACTTCATTAAAGCAGAAGGCCATATAATCCCTACAGGAGCTCTCTGCGGGAAATAGTTTATTCTCACTTAGCATATCTGTGAATTCTATCAGCATTAGTGTCTTTCACAACGTTTGTCTCCTTTGAATATTTATGAAGGGCTGTCCAGTGACCTGCTTAGCATCTCCAGGTTTGTTCTGCCTTAACAATTTCTCAAGTAGAGTGCAATCAGAAGACTCATTCTCCTTCAGCAGCAGCGATCAATATGGCAGAGGCCAAGGAAATGTCTGCAGAAAAGAGATTTCTATCAATAAAGTGGAAGAAACAGAACAAAATAGAAGACTGGTCTGTAATTCACTAAAAAAGCCCCAAACAACTAAGAGATAACAGTCTCTACTTTGTTAATATTTGTGTAATTAGATCGCTGTTAGGTCACCACCAAAATCTTCCATGGAAGAAAAATAGAGATATTGTTATTTTATAATGAATATGGAGAGTTTCTGGAATCACAGAAACTGTTTTTTTTTTCTTCAGGACTTATTGGTAGAATTTAATTAACATTTGGATTACTTAAACTGAGATCATAAGGCTTGAATTTTGTATAGCTTTTTTTTTTTTGAAGTGTAATTTTACTATATTAATGTAACCATTCAATGAAGTCAAATACTTGGTTGCTGGTAAGTTATTGGCTTTTAACTCCTCCTGGAGGTTACGTCCCAAATTCCTAAATACAACCATGTCACAAACAGTGGTCAAGAGTGTTATATAACTGAGATAGGTCTGTCGCCTAATATCTGAGCAAGGTCTTTGACACTGCCCCACATCACATCCTGCTCTCCAAGCTGCTGACACATGGGTTTGATGGGTGGACCACGAGATGGATAAAGAACTGGCTTGAAGTCCACACCCAAAGAGTGGCTGTCAATGGCTCCATGTCCAAGTGGAGGCCAGTGACAAGTGGAGTCCCTCAGGGATCAGTTCTGCGACCATTCTTGTTCAACATCTTTGTTAGTGCCATGGACAGAGGCATTGAGTGCATCCTAAGCAAGTTTGCTGACCATACCAATCTGTATGGTGCAGCAGACAGGCTGGAGGGCAGGGATGCCATCCAGAGGGATCTGGACAGGCTGGAGAGGTGGGCACAAGCCAACCTCATGAGGTTCAGCAAGACCAAGTGCAAGTTCCTGCATCTGGGTCAAGGTAATTCCAAGCACAAATAGAGGCTGGGGAGTGAGTGGCTGGAGAGCAGCCCTGAGGAGAGGGACTTAGGTGGATGAGAAGCTCAACATGAGCCAGCAGCGTGTACTTGCAGCCCAGAGAGACAACCAGATGCTGGGCTGCATCAGGAGAAGTGTGGCCAGCAGATGGAGGGAGGTGATTCTCCCCCTCTACTGTGCTCTGGTCAGACCCCACCTGGAGTACTGCATCCAGTTCTGGAGCCTCCATTACAAGAGGGATGTGGAGATGCTGGAGCGTGTCCAGAGAAGGGCCACAAGGATGATCAGAGGGCTGGAGCAGCTCTGCTATGAGGACAGACTGAAAGAGTTGGGGCTGTTCAGCCTGCAGAAGAGGAGGCTCCCAGGCGACCTTCTTGTGGCCTTCCAGGATCTGAAGAGGGCCTACAAAAAAGCTGGGGAGGGACTTTTTAGGCTCTCAGGGAGTGAGAGGACTAGGGGGAACGGAGCAAAGCTGGAGATGGGGAGAATCAGACTGGAGGTGTTTCAGGCCAGGCTGGATGAGGCTGAGTCCAGGCTGCTCTAGGGTAGGGTGGCCCTGGCCACGGCAGGGGGATTTAGAACTAGATGATCCTTGTTGTCCCTTCCAACCCTGACTGCTTCTATGATTCTGGAAAATAAAATAAACAGCTCACAAAACACACAAAATCTCACATATAAGAACATACCCAGTAAGAAAAATAAGAAGCTGGGCAACTATGATGAAAAAAAGAATGAATTTTTTTTTAGATTTCCTGGAAGAAAATTGCAGTTAGGAGAATGATACTGGTTGTTTATAAGCCCAAGCCCCATTCTGGTCTCAACGTAGTCCAATTAGATGATGATGATGATGGTGATGATGATGATGGTGTTGTTCTTCTTTTTATTGTATTATTATTATTACTATTATTTTTTAATGGCATTAGTTGAAAAAATGGAGATGAATAAAGAAGGAATATTACTGTGTACTACATAGGCTGTTATGAAAAGTCTTTCACTTCAGGAAAAGAAATTCAGATAAACTTTCAGATTCCTTTGTAACATCAGAAGGCTAAAACAATAGTATCTTTATCCTATAGCTGGGAGTACTATTAGATTACAATAAAAATACACATGGATGGAGACAGGTTAAAAAAGCATGGGAGAATTAGCAATGTCAGGAAGGTGAGAAGTTTGCCTGAGAGCTCTGGATAACAGAAAGCTCTGAGAAAGACCTAAGAGTGAGTTTAGATTTGAGAGTGAAAGTGTTCTCCTGCTGTTTGACTTTCTGTCGTGTTCAGACACACAGAATTTTGATATGCTTTGTAAATAAACAGAGTTTTGACAGAAATAACCTTGATTCATGTCCTCTTAAACATATCACTTCCTAAATTTTTCTTATGCACTTAGACTGTAGTCCTTGTCTTCTGCAAACAGAGCCTCTACAGAGCATTATATAGGGATATAATATTTCAGTTTGAATAGAATAAAGCTAAGCTAAAGTCAGTAATAAAAACAAATAAAACCCCCAGTTCTGATTTATTTACAAAGAAAAGGATTACATAGTACTTTAAGAAAAAAATTAATTGGCTTTTCATGACCACACATGCTGAAATATTTGTTTTCTCTTACACCCAAGGCACTTAAGATGAAGTTTCAAAATTGGCATAAGCTGTTAGTCTGTGCTACTGACAAAGAAAGGTCTGTGTCACTGAGGGAAGCTCTGCTGTTCTTTCAACCATGAGGTAAATTTACCTGGATGACCAGCACATGCACATCTATTGTTTCACATTTGGCAGTTCCAGCTATCCATTACCTGAGTCAGCTCAGCTCAATTTCTAGAACACCCATTAGAGAATGAGGATGTAAGTGAATGAGGATGGAGGAAGAAAAAGTTTTTTCATCACTGTCCTGCATTCTTGGAAATCCTACTTAATACAACTTTGACAATCTGAATTTTATGAGTAGGACTGATTATTTCCAAATCATAACAGCAGGTCTAGTCACTATAACTAATCCCTACAGGTGATTCCCCAGATGAGCTTCATAAAACATTCTGTAAGTGTAAAACATAATTTCCTCCCTCCCTTCTTCCCTCCCTCCTTCCTGTCTTTCTGTCTTCCTCTCCTCTCCTCTCCTCTCCTCTCCTCTCCTCTCCTCTCCTCTCCTCTCCTCTCCTCTCCTCTCCTCTCCTCTCCTCTCCTCTCCTCT